>PVKC010034225.1:0-13762 GCA_004027635.1 Crocidura indochinensis | reverse complement strand
TTCTTTCTTTCTTTCTTTCTTTCTTTCTTTCTTTCTTTCTTTCTTTCTTTCTTTCTTTCTTTCTTTCTTTCTTTCTTTCTTTCTTTCTTTCTTTCTTTCTTTCTTTCTTTCTTTCTTTCTTTCTTTCTTTCTTTCTTTCTTTTTTACCAGTGCTTTGATTTGTCTCTATTTCAGGACCATGGTAGTGTTCTGTTGTCAGTACTGCTATGGTGCTTCACAAGTTTTTTGTTTTGTTTTATTTTGGGTTTGATTTTTCTAGTATTATTTTTATGTTTTCCTTCCTTTCTCCTTTTTTTTTCTTAAAATGAGATTTATAGTCTCGAGAAGGACCCCTCCAGTTTCTTTTTGCTTGTTTGAATTTTTGCCCCCCCCTTTTTTCTTTTCTTTTCTTTTTTCTTTTTTCCTGTTACCTTCAAACAGAAATACAAAACTTGAACCATCTTGTTCTGCCTCTCAAATTGAGGGGGAAATAATGGAGGGCACCTAGACCAAGCAGTCATATGAACATTGAGTAGAAATAAAAAATGATCAGACTTGAACACTAAATCCAAAGCCAACTACAACAGAAATGATACTCAATCTACAACAGGCTAAACACAGAAGGGATCACTTGTACTAGCAGCCCGGGAGGCAAAGGAGGGGCGATATGAGATGCAGGCTGGGAACAGGGGTGGAGGGAGGACAACATTAGTGGTGGGAATGCCCCTGATTCAATGTCACTATGTACATGAAATACTACTGTGAATGATTTATAAACCACTTTGGTCAAAATAAAAATTATTAATATATAAAAAAAAAGAACTATTGTGGAGTCTAGGGTCAGTGTGAGTGCAATGAGATGTTGATGGTCCAATTCTTCTAACAGGATTGCCTGTTATTTTAAGTTTGTGGTTTCCTACAGGCCAGTTGCATTAAGGGAAAAAAACCAATGAAGAAAATTAAAACAATCATTAGCAGTATTGTAAACCAAGCCACAGCCACACCCCACAGCCACTGCCATGTCAACTCATTGGCCAGCTCCATAGATTCATTTTATTCTCAAAATATAAGCAAGCCAAACCACAAAAATTTATGGGTACACTCGTCTTGTAGTTGATATATATGGGGTGCCCTGGTAGATAGTGAAGTTCAAGTGCTCTCCCTGCCAAAGTCTTAACAGATGCACACAACAACCCACATTCACCTCCAGGCTAATGGTCCAACTTAACCAACTTTACCACTGATCTCTACAGAGACACGTTGCTGACAAAACATTCAGGTATGCTAGTTTTGGAACTGACAACTTCAGATCTTCTTGGAGTGAAGGAGTTCAATAGTCAATCCCCCTTACTTCTGGAAGACTCGACAGCTATAGTCATATCCTATAGCTTCTGCTGTAGGGTATCTACATGTTTGAGCTATTCAGATCCTATAATTCCACAAGTACACAATCATAATTGCACAACACCTCTATATTTTTCAATACTGACAACCCAGTTCCTACTAGGAACTAAATTAGCACCAAATTAGATGTGAAAGTAGTTGTATAGAAGTCACCCAAGCTCAACAAATAAAATCAATAGATTGATCAACTGGCACCAAAGCATGTTACAATTTCAGGCAATGATTTAATAACCCCATTGTGAGATATAACAATTTCACAAGTTTACTTTCAGTGAAGTTTTTTTTTATCACTCCATTACTATTTAATTGTAATAAGAAATACAAATCTTTCCATGCCTGCAAAGAGAAAAGCTCAGAGGAGGGTGTGAAACTGGGGGAAATGGCGGAGGGGATGTTATATTGTTGGTGGGTTTCGTATGGAACATTGAATGTTAGAAACATCTGTATTATGAGCAACTTTCTAAACCCACAGTATTGAAATAAAGTAATAAATTAAAAATAATTATTCTGGCTAAAATGTAAGGATCAGTGGACTATTGGGCCAGACAGAGAGTTGAATGAATAAGTAGGACATGTGCCTTGCATACAGCTGACTGGAGTTCAATTCCTGATGTCATAAATAGACTCCTGAGCACTTCTAGGAATGATACCTGAGCATAGAACCAGAAGTGAGCCTTAAGAATGGCAAGGTGTATCTCGAAAGAAAGTATTGTAAGCCATATTACCTCGATGAAAGTGGGGGTGAATGGGGAAAAGCAAGAAAAATGGCCAAGTTTGAATAGAAAATGAAGAGAAGAATGATTCTATGGAAAAAATAACATGAAAAGTGAACATCCTGGGAATAATTTTATTATTTTATTTTCTTTATTTTTGACACTCTCACAATACTCAGTGCTTACTCAATGCTCTGTTCATGAAATACGCCTGGATCTTGGATACAACAAGGTATGCAGAGATCAAATCTAGGTCAGTTGTATGCATGGCAAGCGTCCTGCCTGCTGCACTATTGCTTCAGATCCAGATTTCTAACTGAAAGTTCTGGTTATGACTACAGGTAGAAACTAGGTGATGTTGTCCACAGTATTAAGATATTTAATCCCAGGTATGATTCTAATAATCAGTAATGCCAATTTACTTATGAGCAGCAGCCATTTCATACAGAATTAAAAGAGGTCAATGAATCTAGGAAGCCCCCTCATTTACCCTGCTGCTTAACGGAGATGCAGATTCTGGAAGTCAATGAAGTTTGAGTCAGAGTATGGCATCTCTCACTCACTTCAGTGTATGTGCACACTGAGCCTTTTCTCCACCTGTAACTTACTGAACATTCTGGGTTAGTTCCGGTTGAGACCAACTCTTTGACAGATCTGTTTTCTCTTTCACAATCCTCTACCCAGCGTAGAACTTAAAGCATAGCTTTTTACTCGATGAATTCAACCCTTCTCCATAATCGACTGCATCCAAATCCAGACAATGCAGTATTTCAAATGTTGGAAAAGCCAATTTCTTTTATAAACAGGTTTCTTTAATTACATGCCTGTCAGGAAATTTTAACAATTGGAAATGTTTTGAGCACATTCTTAAAGGAATAAATGAAAAGTATTGGTAGTGATGTACGACTTTTGTGTTAGAAGTTCTGAATGTATTACCTATGTTCTGGAAACATTTTTGCCAGCTGGGTTAGTTATAGACTCAGTTTCTATTATGAATTATGGGAGCTTATGTTTTTTTCATGAATGATTGATGGTGAATGAGAAGTTCTGTCTGAGTGTCTTTCATGAAAGTAATATGTAAATTAACAGTTCATTCTGTATAGTTAAGATAACTTTGGAGAAAAAGGAATTGATGTGTGTCTCACCAAGTTAGGCTTGGTGAAGACTTGGATTCTTTCATATTATTATAAAAACTTATATTCAGGGCCGGAGTGGTGGCACAAGTCATGAGGCATCTGCCTTGCATGTGTTAGCCTAGAATGGGTCACAGTTCTATCCCCCCGCCCCCGGCATCCCATATGGTTCCCCAAACAGGAGATTTCTGAGAGCATAGCCAGGAGTAACCCCTGAATGTCACCAGGTGTGACCCAAAAACCAAACATAAAAAAAGAAAAGAAAAAGAAAACCTTATATTAAGGAGGTTAATCTTAGATTGCAGGGTTCAAATTCAGATTTCAATCTCTATTAGTTAACTCGCCTTGGGAAAGTTATTTAACATTTTGGCTTCATTTCATTATTTGTAAAATGGGAATATTGCTCATTACATCTTTATCAATACGTTACTGTTAAGGAGTTATTGAATGCAAGTAGTTAATCCTATCAGGTATATGGAAGTTTACAATCATGCTATACTATACAATTAATTATTAATATGATTATCTAAGTTGAGACAAGGATAAATATAAATGAGCTATGCATCACCAGATAATTGTATTTCATGTAGTAAGCAGTACATGTTTTTTAGTTCAGGAACATCATAACATAGATGGCTTAGGGAAGTTTAGTTTGGTGGAAGTATAAAGTGAAATATGACTAGATGAGGGAGGGATATTACAAAGGACAAGTCGAGCAAAGTAAGCAGAATTTTCAATGAAGGATTTAGCTAAACTCAAACTTGGCCCAGGAACGTTCTTCAAGAAACGCTTCTTACAGTGTTTACAAACTTCAACCTCTGGAATAACCTCAATTTACAGGTGAATTGAGTCTCCAGAATTAATGCTTTAACATGAGTTAAATTAATGTTTGAACATGGGTTACAGATATGAGACTGTTATTATAGAGCTGTTTAAGATCTTTGAGAGCTACAGAGATATTTGAGATGAAAGCATTTGGCAGGGAGCATTGTGGAAAATATTTTTAAAACATCAACACAGAGAAAATGTTGTAACAACTTGATGCAAAGCCATTCCCCTACAGAAAAGAAATAACAAGTTTGGTTTAGGTCTTGAAACTTGTACCAAATGCCTGGAAATTAAGGTTCTCTCATTGGTGCCTTGAGAAAAGGGATAGAAATTGGTGCTTTAAAAATGTACCCCCAACCCACCCCAACGGTGCTGCTGCTGGTGGTGGCAATGGAGATTGTGGTTATAGTGGGCATGAATGTGTAGCTAAAAAGACATATGTGTCTGGGCTACTTCTCTTCCAGTTTGTGGATTGTGTTAACATAGTATGTAGTTTTTAATCTCAGAAGGGGATTATGTTCTGTATTATATACAGGCATCAAGGAAGATGTTTTGCTCTTTTTTTCTTCCTTTACAAGAAAGCTCTTGACAGGATCCTTAATGAGTTTAACCCTTAGACAAATTCTTGCATGCTTCTAGAACATTTCAAGAATTAAGCAGAGGGGCTAGAGAGATAACACAGTGGTAGAACGTTTGCCTTGCAAGCAGCCGACCCAGGACCAACAGTGGTTCGAATTCCGGCATCCCATATGGTCCCCCGTGCCTGCCAGGAGCAATTTCTGCACAGAGAGCCAGGAGTAACCCCTGAGCGCCCCTAGGTGTCCCCCTCAAAAGAAAAAGAATTAAGCAGAAATGAGGAGACAATATGTTCCAGGTGTATCTGACATTTTCCTAAACACACTTGTCTTTCCAGACTTATCTCATATGCTCATTCTTATAACCTACCTGGATTCGCTTTCTCTGATTATTCATCATCCACAGTAATTATATCAAGTGGAATTATTTTACCTCAAAAAATTTGGGGACCCTACTCCATTATGGAACCCAACACAACACTATGGAATCAAAAGCACTCAGATCCATCTATGCTTTTTGTTTGCTCATTTTTTGGGCCACACCCAGCAACTCTCAGTGGTTGTTCCTGGCTCTGTGCTCTGAAATTACTCCTGGCAGGTTTGCGGGAACCTTAGGGAATACCGGGAATCAAACCCGGGTTCATACCAGGCTAGTCACTTGCAAAGCAAACATTCTACCAAGTTTGACTCTACTCAGGTCCTTAACAGGTGGATTCTGTTGTATCAAATTTTAAATAACCACCAGTCTAGAAGATGGGACTAGAGTATTGGGATAATATTTCCCACTTTTTAGAGATTTCCCTTATTCTTGCTTCAACAAAATTAAAGGACTTCATGAACTATGGACACCATTTGTTTTACCCTTAGAAATTAACCTCTGGGACTTGAAAGGAACTTATTTGAATATTCAAAACATCTCGAATTTGAATAGTTAAAACATCTAGAATTTATGTAATTATCTGAGCCTGTCACATTGACCCATCATTGACCCATCGCTCAATTTCCATTTTCTGTAAACAATGAATTGTTCTATTTGACACTTCATGGTCTTTATATTTTTATGGCAAATTTGGTTCTTAAATATCTTGGAATATTCATTTGGCCATATCAGGCACGTGCATTCTAAATTGATCTTACCATATCTCCCTCTACCCATAATCAATATCAAGTTAAATTCACTGATGGTTTCCTACTTCCTACAATTTTTTTGTTATCAATTGTTTATGTCCATAATTTTCCCATTTCTACCATATCATTATTCACTTTTACCATTGCTCACTTGGTGGTAATGGACACTGATTCTCCCTAGAAACCCATGTTCTATAGAAAGAACACTACTATGCTCCCCCAAAGCATAAAGTATGCTTTCCGAAGCATCCATGTCTGTACATATCCCCTTTGAATAATATTCACACTCTTTAGTGCTATAGCAAATTGCACTGAATCTCTTTAGACTTGAAACTGTAAATATCTTTGTATTTTCCTAGAGTTAGTGTCTGTATCATTTTAGTTGAGAGTTTGCACATATTCTCCTTACCAGCAAGTGATGCAGAATTACTGCAGTATCATTTTCCAGGGAAATTCCTCAACAGGTGAATGAGAAAAGTGACTGGATAGATGTCCTAGATCTCTGTTATCTTAGGTGGGATCACTTTGAGCCAGTAAAATATATTCTGTACTGGCTCAAAGTTCCCAAGGGGGATCAAGCTATAGAGTTTCCCACAGTGTAATTTATTTGATAATATTCTTTATTGACTATCTTCCCATTCTTCCTTTGTAACCTTTCTCCTCTACTGACAGTTATTGGACTTATTTTTGGGATAAACTACATGCTCTTGACTTTTACCTTTAGACTTTGCTTCTGTATACGACCAAACTAAGATATATATTTATAAAGTTCCTTGAAATTCAGAATCTCTATTACTCCTCCAGAACAATTTTTTGTTCTACTATTCCAACACAGGATGTTTCCAAGCTTTTTAATATATACCATTCTTACTGGCATGAAATAATATCTGTGTTATATTAATGTGCACTTTGCCAATGATAGTGACATTAAGTACTTTAAATTTGTTTATGAATCATGTGTATGCCCTTTTTGGTAAAGTATGGCTTTATGGGGAATGGGTTATTGCTGCCCGCTCTCACTCTGAGAGAACCCCAGTGCTTTCAGACCAAACAACAGTGTACCTGGAATTTTTCTGTTAGGCATCTCTGCAGGGATTAGTATTGAAACCTGGTGAGCAGATTAGCAGTTTTCCTGGTTTGCATGGTGGTGGCTATGGGATGTGGGTGTGGTTGCTTCGGCTTTGGTGGCACAATAACTCTACCTGCCACCCTCCTGAGGGTGCCCCAGAGTTTCATATTAAAGACCAGAGCACTCATGAGTTTTAATACCTTGGCTTGCATCTCTTTTGAGATTAGTGGTGAAACTGTTGAAGCAGACTGTTGTTTACATGGTGGAAAATTAAAAAAAAAACAGCTTTGTTTGTGGAGAACACAGATTCATTAATAAAGGTTCATCTCATGATCTAGTCACTTCGCAAAGGTTGCACCACCTAATATTATAGACTTTTAGCATGTAAATGAGGGTAGAGAGGATGTTCACATTTAGACCTGAGCATGTTTAATGGTCATGGCTGTTGTTTACATGGTAGCAGCTGTGGTATTTTATCACTGGAATTTTACTGGCTATTGTATTAAATCTCTAAAATACTTTTGTTAGGAAGGTCATTTTGACAAAACTGTTTTTTTACAATCCATAAACAAGTGATTTCTTCACATTTCCTGGTGTCCTCTTCTACTTCTGTTAGCCATGATCCATAGTTTTCACTATATAGGCATTTAACTTTTTTGTTAAAGTACTTCATTTGGTGGCTAACATAGTTTTCAGTGTATAGTCATTGTATTGTTTATATTGATGATTATATTGTCTCTCCTGTATCCACAGTCTCTGGATATAATCTGAATGAATATATTCAAGTTTTGACTGAACTTCTGTCAACTTCGCATTTCAATAGTTAGATCAGTTGCTTTCACAACTGAATCTCAAAGGCCTAAGGAATTTGCCTAACTATTGTCTATTGTGTTAGTTATAGAATGAAGAGATGGGGTAACTCATTATTTCATTAATTACAAAGGTCTTGATTTTGCATATTACATCATATTGTACTTTAAGAATTGACTAAATAGACAGAATTTTTGTTGTTCTAGGGTCTTACCGTGTAATACTCAGGACTTACTCTTGGTTTTATACTCAGTGGACTCTCCTGGTAGAGTTTAGGGAACCACATGGAGTGCTGGGGATAGAACCCAAGTCAGCAATTACCCTACCCAGCCTAGAATTTTTTGTTTCTGTTTTTTTGGTCCACACCCATTTGATGCTCAAGGGTTACTCCTGGCTAAGCACTCAGAAATCGTCCCTGGCTTGGGGGACCATGTGGGATGTCAGGGTATCGAACCGCAGTCCTTCCTTGGCTAATGCTTGCAAGGCAGACATCTTACCTCTAGTGCCACCTCTCCGGCCCCCAGAATTTTTAAAATCATTGATATACCTGATTCTGTATGAGTCACTTTTCTGGAAACAAGAAGGTCATATATGAAAAAGAGCAGGCTTCAATATGGGATAGATGGTAATGAGTACATAATATTATTAGGTAGAATTTCTTTCAGTGTTGGAGACAAATTAATGTTGTTCTACATCAGTTTGGGTAGGGTGGGAGTCCCCAGGAAATAAACACAATTATTTTGGCTTTACCATATTTCCTTGAAATTTCTTATGGTTTTATCACTGTACGCAATCTGAATCCAATTGAGTCATATTAATTTGATCTTTGTAAAATTTCAAACAATTTTATTATAACTTTTATTTTATTTTTATAAAATAAATTTTATTTTATTATTATATTGAGTTATTATAACTTTATTTTATTATAATTTTATGATTTATCAAGTTGTTCATAATATAGTTGTCTCAGTCATCAAATGTCAAACACTAATTTCACCAACAGTGTGACATTATTTCATTAGTGTCCCTAGTTTCTAACCCCAACCAGAGCTACCCCTTTGCAGGCACAAATTTACTTCATATTATTTGTTATAACACAAAGGCAAATGGAAGTTTTAAAACTCATGTCATTAAGAGTAAATTTGTATTAGTTTTATCTCTCAAGGGTGTTACTAAAGTCATTGTCTAAGGCGTCCCTGGGATGTTGTTGAGTCTTTTGTGCTACTCTTTAGGTTTACTGAGCTTGATTGTCTTCTATACAACTTTTCCATCAGATTGGCTGCCGATTATAGTGCACTGAAAACACTATTACATTTCGAGGTGCTGTATAGCCACATTTGGTGGCCTGGAGGTTTGATATGGTTATATTGTGGAACTGTCCATTTATGCTGGAAGATGTCTAGTGTAGCTGAGGGATGCTGTGCCTTCAGGCAAGAAGGGGATTCTGCCTGGCCTCATTTTGAGAAGGTCTTTGAGTTATCAGCCCACACCAGTCTACCAGTAAGAGTAGGTAACCATCATTTTCTTTTGGAGCTTAGCAGTGGAGCTTCACCATTTTATCTCAATTTTTCTAATCTTATCTTGATTATTATTTTCCTCAAAGCTCAGATGAAGAATGATGAGACTCAGAGATTACAGAGTTAACATAAAAACACCTTAATTATGAGATCATATGGGAATTCAATATTTAACATTTTGAGGAACCAATAAAATGCATCCACACTGACTGAACCATATTGTTTCTACCAATAAGGAAAAGGGTAATGGTGGGAGTGAGATACCAGCTTCTTCATATTTTCATCAACATTTGTTATTTTCCATTTTATAAATTAGAACCCAAGGCCAGAGCATACACTAGACAAGATGCTTACCTTACATGCAAAATTTGAAACTCAGCATCATCTATGGCCCTCCTGATCACCACTGGGAGTAATCTCTGGCACACAGCCAGGAATAAGCCCTCAAAACACCCAACTTTAACTCCAAAACAAACCAGCCAAATAAAATATTCTTACCTTATTCTCTAATACTTTAGAGATCTACATGTTATTTGACCATTTAAAATTAACTTGTTTTTTGTTAACAGTTTTTTGTTACTGTTCCCTGATGCACAAAAGCTTTTTCTTTTGATGAACTTTAACTTATTCTTCATTCATTTCTTTGTTGTCTTATCTAGTATAATGAAAACCCAGTGTCATATCTACTGTCATAATGATTTACCTTTGTTTTTTCTTTGTGGTGTGAACTTTCATTCTCAGGTTTTAATAAATTTTTAGTCAATTTGTGTGGGAAATCTAACCTCATTACTTTGCATGTGAATACCCATCTGTTTCAGTACCATTAAATGTTTAGCTTATTTTTATGTCACAAGTCTGTAATCATATATTATATATTGCTTTTATCTAACTTATTTTGCTTGACACCATTTTTTGTGGGATTCATTTATATTGTTGCATAAAGTCATATATGATTTGTTATTATGGCTATAAAGATTTCAGTCCACACACCACTAAATATCTCATCGTTTTCTAGGTGGGCATTTGTGTACTTTTCAATGTTGATCTGTTTATCTTCATCATGAACAGAGAGTCTATAAGCATTCTAAGAACTGTCTTTTGGTGATCATTTAAATTTTGACTATATGTATTTTTAGGATTACTAGGTCTTAGAACATATTTATATTTAACATTAGATACAATTATAAGTTTTTTGGGGGCCACACCCAGTGACTCTCAGGGGTTACTCCTAGTTATTCGCTCAGAAGTCTATCCTGGCAGGCACAGGGGACCATATGGGGAACCGGGGAATTGAACCGAGGTCTGTCCTGGGTTAGCGCAGGCAAGGCAGACACCTTACCTCCAGCGCCACCGCCCGGCCCCCACAATTATAACATTTTTAAACTAAAAAAAAAAAAAAGAAAATTTAATTATTCTAATAGATGCATAGTCTATAATTATAAGTTTAATATGGGTTGTTAGGCAATACAAGAGGTAGAATGTATAAAATGATTGAACTAAAAATAAATATAAATTTTTGTACGAAGTGCTTTAATTGCCAATCTTAAAGTTCTCCTCATTGTAGATAGATATTATGTTTTTATCCTACATTTAAACACTGCCCCATTCCAAAGATGGCATAAACGATGCTTTCTAAAGCAGCAATTCTTATGGTGTACTGAGATGATTAAAGCAAAATCCATATCCTCATCTTGGGTAAATCCTACTATTATTTTCCAGACTGTCCAAACTCCCCAAAACAGAATCATTACAAGAAATGGAAATACCTTAGGAAAAAAAACATTTGAGACACTCATTTTTCAGATTGTAGTTGAGGAATCAAGAGGAAAAGATTCTATATTTAACACAAGAGATTATTAGAACACATTTCTTTCATAAAAACAGATAACATAGAGGGACCATAGGCAAGCATGAGTTTGGAAACATATCTACACTAAAATACTGTCTGATCTACTAATTTTTTGTGTGATTTTGTAATTAAATTCCTCTCTGGATCTTAATATCTTAATTCATAAAATGGTCTTAAAATAATGTGTCTTCAGCATCACTATTAGGGTTACATTATAAAATGAATAAAAGGTAATTTATCATTATTTTGAACTGCTTTTTGTTTAGATTAAAGTCTTTCTGAATTTACTCAATCTATAGAAAATAGGGTAGTTTAGAAGAGCAAAAAGCCTTTTTTAATATGCTTGTGATATGGCCAGCACCATTTTTTGAGCGATACACTGTAGTCATTGAAGGCGACTTCTGGGAAAAATAATGCTCATTCAGGTACTAGTCAAGGGATTAAAAAAAAAAGAAACATGTTACCGGTCTGATAGTAGTACAAGGATGGTGAAAGCCATTATTCTTAAAGAGAGACAGAGCAGACAGAGACAGTGACAGAGAGGCAGAGGAGAGAGAAAGAGAGGGCACACTAGCCAATTACAGAATAGCTGGCATGATAAAGCCCCAGAGAAATAAAGCACACATAATGGTTACACTGCCATTGGGTTTTCCATTTGCATGAGAAGCAGTTATAGAGAAGAAAAATAGAAGTGCAATTCATTTTACCCAGATCATATTTTCCTTTCCCTTGGAACCAGGGTGCATAAAAACCTTTCTCAACTGTGTCAATTACAGTTACTTCCTCTCAAGTTGGAAGTATTTCTTTTGCTAAAGTAAATAAAAATTCTTTTGACTCAATGGTTCTTAAGATGAACATGAAGAAAGAGCATTGAGGTATATATGTATATATATGCATATATATAATCACTTTTGATACATAGTGTGTAAATCTCCAAAACATTGAGCCTCAGCCTATAGGGTAACTCATGAAAAATCATTTTGACTTTTTTGTTTTTGTTTTGGGGCCACACCCAGCAGTGTTTAGAATTTAAGCCTGATTTTGCACTCACGAATTATTTCTGGCAATGCTTTTATCATATAAGATGACTGGGAGAAACATGGGTTGGCTGTGTGCAAGGTAAATGCTCTATCCATGGTGCTATTACTCTGCCCCAGCGCCATTTAAACTTTCAGCCTTAGATTCCCCCATATCTGTAAAAGCGACGCTTGTAACCCCTCTATCACAATGTTTATGTAAGAATTAAAAGACATGCAAACCTATTTCTGTCTCTCAAAGAAAGCTACCGTTTTCTGCTTAACTGCCTCCTTTTTGTTACTTTGATGTGTATTCTACAAAATACAATAGTACTGGTTTATATTTCATTGCTTGGTCACCTGCGTCTGTTTATACACTTGTTTATGTAACTGAGATTTGGTATTTTATAGAGTTCACATTTAAAATATCTGGCTTTTCATAGAGCTGGCGTTTCAAAGAAGTTTAAGATCATTCAAAAGATCTGTCTTGGTGAAATAAAATTAATGGCACATTTCCTCATCTTTCAGTTTGAGAAATGGGTTACTTATCTTGTGATCTATCTCCCTGCCACCCTCATATTGATACACAATGTAGCCTGTAATGGAAATTATAATTACTTAAAAATAGAAGGGTATGAAGGCACAGGAGTATCGATCACCATACAGTAATTGTATTCCATATAGATGTCCCCTGCCTCGAATGCTTTACTTCAATCAGGGTGCATTTTCCCTAACACATCTTACATAGGGTATCTAAGCTGAATCCCATTCTATAGATGAGTGAGACTCCTGAAACTCAAGGAAATAGAGAACTTCTCAAAATATCAGCATATTAAACTATTATGATTCTATATTCCATTGAGCTCAGACTCAGAGACTTCCTTCTTCTCTGAGACCTGGCTATCTTTTTTAAAACAAAACCACTGAATGATCATCAGGAATATTACTAAACTTTCTAAGTTTATCCAGTTGTTTCCCGGGGTTTTGAATTTCTCTTTTTCCCGAGAGATTAGAAAATAACTAAATTTTACTACCCCAATGTTTTATTATCAGGAAATATAATTCCACTCATTTTTATCTGTAAAGTTTCTTTAAAGATTAAAATATATTAATAAAATAAATGAAAAGCAAGTAAGTGTCCAAAGCAATAGTATTGCAGGTTGCATACTTGACTTGCATACAGCTAACCTGGTTCTAATCACTGACACCTCTCGTGTTCCCCTGAGCACAACCGAGTGTGGCTGCAAAAACAAACAAATAAGTAAAAAATAATAATCAGCTATCAGGATAAATGCATAGACCATGCTATTTTTATTATTTACTAGAACATAACCAAGTCTATACTCACTTATTGTTCTGTTCTCTAACAACCCAACCATTCATCTCTTTCTATACTATGCAGTGTCTTCTGCCCTCCACCTGCTTTCATACATAGATATCCCATGCCATCAGATATCAGATCTTAGGTGCCATCATCTCTCTATCTCTCTCTCTCTTCTCTCTTTCTCTCACATACACACACCTTTATTTAGATAAACTAAAATGAGTTAAAATATAAATAGATCAAAAAACCTGTTTGAGGTGAAAAATAAATCATTTTCTAATTTGACAAAATAAACAATTAAATCCCAAATAAATTTCCTCATTAGTGTGTGTATGTGTGTGGGAGGGGTAGGCAGAAGGAAAAATCAGTGTTAACTTTCAGCACTTATTTTTAAGGATGAGCAAGTCACTCCAGGAC
>PVKC010034224.1:0-13766 GCA_004027635.1 Crocidura indochinensis | reverse complement strand
GGATCAAAACTCAAGCTACATTGTTCCCACCTCCAGTCCCTTCCCTGACTCTTATCCTAGGGGAGATTTCTCCTTCACTTCCCACCTCCCATTACCCTATCAAGACTCTTGGATTGTGCAGAGCTAGGGTGGGGCTTTGAAGGTCAAGCTAAAGAGTGAAACATTCCACTTCCTCTCACTGATAGATCTCATTCTCAAGGCAGAAAGTATAGAGAAGGGGGCTGGGCTGATAGCACAGTGGTAGGGCCTTGCACACACGACCCAGGAGGACCCGAATTCAATCCTCAGCAATCCATATAATTTCCCCCAAGCCTACCAGGAGCGATTTCTGAGTGCAGAGCCAGGAGTAACCCCTTAGCGCCTTTGGGTGTGGTCCCTCCAAGATTAAAAGAATAGAAGATATAGGGAAGGCTTTTCTCTTAGGGAAACCATTACAAAAGCAGAAAGTTTCCTTCCTTAGCATCCAAGAAATATCCAGGTGTGAATTGTGTTTGCTATTCCAAAAACTATCCTCTGAATGATTCCTGGAAGCCACCCAGCGAAGAACCCAGTATTCAGAATAACAGTGCTAGGAGATGATATTAGTTCAGTGACTTCAAGGCCTGACCAATCTCAATTTCACTTTTTCTCTCCTTTTGATATTTTGGTTGGGTATAACTCCTGGCTTGGTGTTTGAGGGTCATTTTTTGTATATTCTTGTGGGCCATAGGGAACTATGTGGTATATGGGATACAACTTAGGCTTCTTGCAAACAATGCTTGTATTCCAACAAATCTTTATAGTCCTTAACCACAGTTCTTCTAAAAGTACAATTCCAAACTGATTTCTACCAAGGCATTTCTCTTGACTACCCATCCATGCTAATCATGGATGCCTCAGAAATGAGATACATACACAAAAACCCATCAGGAGGATGGCTTACCATTGAAGTGTATTTGAGCCACCTTTGACTTCTCTTCCTAAGGAAACTTCTGTATCTTACAACCAATCATTTTAAACATTTATTTATTTAGATTTTGGGGGCCACACTAGGCTGTGCTCAAGGGTTACTCCTGGCTCTGTGCTCAGAAGTCTTTCCTGGCAGACTCGGGAGACCATGTAGGATGCTGGGAATCGAACACAGTTCTGTCCCAGGTCAACCACATGCAAGAAAGATGCCCTACTACTGTGCTATCGCTCCAGCCCCACAACCAATTATTTTAGAGCAAACTATTAACCTACTACTGAAAGTTACTATAAGATTCCTACATGGCATCATTTGGCTATCTTGCAGATGATTACACTGTCACTTTTTAAAACACTTTATTGCTATCAATTCATCTAATAATCATCAGCCTTTATTGAACTGTGAAAACCTTTAAAACTATAAAATCCATAGACTGCTGTACCATAACATATCAAAGAACAACTACAGTTATCATTGAATGCTGTCTCAGACACCAGGAGTCCATTATTGACTTCTCTTGTACATATAAAGCACTCTGATTCCTATATATCTATATACAATGAGATTTTTGCTAATGATACAGTACTTAGTAAATGTGTGTGCATGTAAAATGAGTGAACTATTTTGGAAGTGAGAGGTTTGTAAGAGCAAATTTGGCTCATGTTAGATATGATGGAGGCAGCAGCAAGCTACAAAAAATGGTACTGAGGGGTTGGTACAATAGTATAGCACATAGAGTGCTTGTCTTGCATGCTGCCAATATGAGTTTGGTTCCTGGCATCCTATATGATTCCCCTAAAACCAACAGCAGTGATTCCTAAATGCAGAATCAAGAGTAAACCATGAACATCACCAGATGTGGCTCCAAAAACAAAACAAAAAGAATGGTGCTGAGTGACAAGACAGAGGTCAAAGGCAATCTCCCTGAGGCTTCACTTGGCCAGAAATGAGGTACGAAAGATGCAAACTAACATCAACAATGGTGATAGACAAGGTATCCCTCAACACCTTGGACATCATGTGAGATCAGATAAGCATAATGATAGCAAAACTCCAGAGTTATGTTTTTCAATCATATACCTGTGAACTAGCATCAACTCAAAAGACTGGCTGTTGATACCATTGTCAATTAAAGAAAAATAGCTTCTCATGGAATGGCAAAAAACTTTTGGCAGACTATCACTGATCTACTGTTGAAAACCACTACTCTAGATAAAACATCCTCAACTTCAACCTTTTCAAGATATTATGAACATTCTTAGCTCTAAAAGCTAATTACTAGGCCCCATAATTTCTGATCTTTGGATCACAGAAAAATAACTATTAGTTTGAAAGGGAGCAGGAGATAGGAGAAAAAAATTTAAAAAAAAAGTGATGCTGTTTTAGGTAGATCCCTTCATTTTTTAAGGCTTGGTGAGAATCAATAGATCCATCTTTCTGTCTCTTCCTGTCTCCTCACTTACTACTTTTTTTCCTTTTATTTTACTCTGCCTAAAAAGGATTTTGTTCACTATCTCTAGCTATCAAATATCACTGGCAGAATTTTTTCCCTGCAATCATTACTGTGGCAGAGGTGGTTCACAGCAAAAGCAGTAGCTCAGCAAGTACTTTAGCTGGCAATGAGCTGAATCCAGTTAGTCCTCCTTGTTCTGTTCCCACTTGAGTTACTTGAGGCTATGACAGGTTGTCATGAACTTTGAAGAAACCTACTTCCCAGAAAGTTTTCTGGAGTTTTTTATACAGGTCCTGTAAGAAGAGTAGAAGATGGCAAGTCTGCCCCTCACACTGTATGTTGGGCACTGTTAAAAAAAAAAAAAAGCCAACAAACAAAACACAATCAAGCAAAAATCAATTCCAAATATAGTCATTTATGCTAAGCCTCAATACCTAACCTCATGGGAGTTTCCACAATTCTCCTTTTCATGCAAAAGGTCATCAGTTCAAATCCTGGTGCCCCATATGGTCCCCCGTGCCTGCCAGGAGCAATTTCTGAGCATGGAACCAGGAGTAACCCCTGAGCACTGCCGGGTGTGACCCAAAAACCAAAAAAAAAAAAAAAAAAAAAGTGGAGTCTTATACCTAAATCAGATTCCTGGCCAGATCTGGAAAGTTTATCTGAGGCTTTTCCTTCCTTGAAGGATGGTGACTTTGCTGTCTTATTTTTTTTTTTTTTTGTTCTACCTCCTTTTGGACTATAAGAACCTTCTAATATGTACAAGTTTTGGAAGTCATTCTATTATAAGTAAGACGCTATCTGGTTTCTGAATTATTTTAAAAAGCCAATTATACTTTATTTGGATGATTTTTATTTTATTTGGGGGGGGGCAAGGATCTCCTGATGGGGTCTGATCCAGAATTATTGCTCCAAGGGTTCCTGATGGTATTCTGGAAACATTTCAGTGCCAGGGACCAAACCCAGGTCTCCTAATTGAAAAGCACCTGGAAGTTCTTTGAGCCATCCCACAGACCCAGGTGAATTTTAGGTTTTAGTTCCAATGAGGTCGTCACCTCTTTGAGGTGAGAAGATGAGCATTTGTACCAGTATTTCCAAACTTTATATATAAATAAGGGAAGCCACATGCCAGGCCAGATATAGAACAATGGCACTGACTAAGGCAACCTATAGTATTTCTCTGGCCTCTCAATGCATTATAAAGATAATATATATGTATATGTGTATATAAAACAAAACATTATAGATAATTATAAATATATTTCAAAATTTATACATTATATATAAAACACAAAATTATAGATAATTATAAATATATTTCAAAATTTATATATATAATGTATAAATTTTGAAATATATTTATAATTATCTATAATTTTGTGTTTTATATACACATATACATATATATTATTTTTATAATGCATTGAGAGGCCAGAGAAATACTATAGGTTGCCTTAGTCGGTGCCACTGTTCTATATCTGGCCTGGCATGTGGCTTCCCTTATTGCCAGTGCAGCCCTGGAATTGGCAGTGTGGTCCTTAAAGTCTCTGGCACCACAGAGCCCCAGAAACACCACATCCTCAGGCCTTCACCATTGGAGAGTGGGCCTGTTGCCCAAGTGTCAATAGGAGTCGCCCAGGTCCTCTGAGCACACTTGAGAACCCCCCCTCCCATCCAAAATCCATTGCAACTGTTTTTTCCAATTTCATGACAGCATAATCTAAAGAACTTTAAAGTAGAAAATTGAGGGGTTTTTTTTGTTTTTGTTTTTGTTTTTTTAAATTGAGCTTTAAGGAGTAGGAAACTAGGTACAGGAACCGAGTATATTATGTGCACAGTAAGCAGCAGGTAGGTTAGGATATAGGAGGCTGCTCCCATTTGTTTCAAATTTACAGAATATCATAATCTCTTTGGGAGGAGTGCATAGGAGATCATTTATGGGAGGCTGTGCAACACTCACTCTACCAGGGGTCTCAAACTCCCAGCCTGCAGGCCGCAAACGGCCCTCCGTACAACATTTTGTGGCCCTGCCCTAGAGGAATCTCTTTTTGTTTTGTTTTGTTTTAGTTGTTTGGGTCACACCCCCCCCTCAATGTTCAAGGCTTACTACTTACTTTGCACTCAAGGATCACCCCTACTTTGCCTCCTGCAGCCCCCAGGTAAATTGAGTTTGAGACCCCTGCCAGAACATCAATGGGCTTGATGAGAAACAGAGGGAACCATAAGGAACCTTTAGGATCTTGATATGCAGCAGGCTGGCACCTTTCTCTCTAATCTGAAACCCCTACATGCCAAACTTAGTGATGGGATGATAAGCCAATCTTGCAAGAAGAACCCAGCTGGAAGCTACAGGGCCAAGTCAGTCATCTTTTAATGGTATTTAAAATAACTGCATGAAAAAATGAAATGATCTAAATAGGAGTTGTCTAGAACACTCTTGGCCCCAGAGTATAGTGAAGAGAAGGAACAAAATTAAGTGGAGGAGAAACACAATTATGAAAAGATTGGGGACAGAGGCAATCAGAGGTCTCGAATGCATTGGAAGTGTTAAGAAAGGACAGAACTAAATATTCAAGCCAAAGACAACAACAATGGAATCAAGAGACCCAAACTTAACCATCAAAATGGGTTATACTGGCAGACAAGAGGGCAAGAGGGGTGGTATGGGATGCACTTTGGAAACATTGGTGGTGGGAGGTTGACACTGGTGGGGGAGATTGAACCTTAAGCATTGCATTTCTGAAACCCAACTATGAAGGACTTTGTAAATCACAATGGCTTCAATAAAATAAAAAAAAAGAAAAGAAAATGGGAAGAGAGAAACAACAGAGGGGCTCCTCAGCAAGTACCATCTTGTTAGGATCAGAAAAAGAAGTTAAATCCGTAAAAATGCAATGGTAGGTTTTGGGCATTGACTTTCAGGGTGAGAAACATGCATGTCGGTGCTTAGGGGTTAAACTCCAGGCTCTGCACTCAGAACTCACTCCCTGGGGACCTTAGGGAATGCTGGGAATTGAACTGGGGTTGGCCACATGCAAAACAAATACTAGACCCTCTGTTCTGTTGTTCTAGCCCCTGCAACTTATTTTTATCTTGTGGGAAAGGGAGAAAAAGGAAGGGAGGGTTTAGGAAAGAAAGTAGTGGATAAGAAGTCACAAAAAGGGAGTTGAAAAGAGATCTCCAAGTTCATTGTCTGCTGCAACACACGCGAGTCTAAAGTCTCTGCTTCTGCTAAGCACACTCTTCAGCAAGACCCATCCCAAAGCCTGGGAGTTGGAAAGCCTCTCAGCTCTCCAGGCTCCTTTCCAAGGAATGAACAAAAAGAAGATTTTTTAACACTGTTACCTTCTCTCTGCCTGCTCCTCTCCCTTGTATTCAATTACCCTGGGTTTCCTTAGAGGTATAATTAGGTGATAGCTTTAGAACATTTTGAGCTGCAAGAAGGGAGAACATCATGCTCCTAGGTACAGGCCTAGTTATTTTTGCCAGATTCTATTTCCTTGATTCTCTTTAAATCCTTCTCTCAGCAACAGCTGTCTGGCTCCACAAGCCAGCAACAGCTGCAGTAAGGAACCCACCATGTGAGCCTGTGGATATCAGGGCCCAGTCTCAAAAGGCAGCTGTTCCTTAAAGGCTGAGTCTCCTCTCTTTTCCAGGTCTAAGTAACACAGAGCCATTCACTTCGCCTGCCACATTTTAACTTTCCATATTGGAATAGCCCTGTGGCATATATAGCCTTGTGTTCTGTTTCTTATTGATAGTTTTATCTTTAGAAGCATGGAAAACCCCTCTGATGTTCAGTTTTCTGAGTTCTTCAATGATCTTGCCAGCTTCGAGAGACTGTTGCGAAGTTTTTGAGTTATAATTAGTAGGAAAACATTTTTCTTTGAGTTTGATTAGTAGGAAAACATTCGACAAATTCCAAGACAATATTCCTGCATTACTTTCTATGACAGTTCTGACTCCTGAGTTTAACAAGTGAAGGAAATTAAGGAACAATAAACATAATAACAATAACAATAAGCACAGTCCGAATTGACTCCCGAATTGTCTATATTCCTGACAGTTTCTGCAGAAGATACTTGGATTGGGTTTATAAGGATTAGAAGAGTCTTCAATGGTTTAAGGAAGAGGAAGGGATACCTGGGGAAAAGGGAGCATTTGGGAGAGGAACAGAGATTCATCATGGACTGGAACAGAGAGGTCCAGAGGTGCATAATGTCAGATGAGCCAGACCATGTCGAGTTTAGATGACAGGTGGCGATGTTTTCAGGAGAAACTTTAGCAGCATAGCAAAGTCAAGGAGTTTTAAGGATTGAAGGTCATCCAATTCTGTTCTGGGCCCTGTTTATCTCTATTGAACAATCCAGACAAGGAAGCAGCACTGAACGTGCTCTTGGCCTTCTCCACCTAGCTCAGGAACTCTAAGACTCTTTGGGCATTTCAGTCTGATTAAGTGTCTGGGAATCCCAATAGAAATAAGACATCCCTATTTTCCAGGGGATTCCTGATGATTCTGGAAGTATGGGATTGTTGTGTATTTGGTTACTTTGTTTTTTTGTTTTTGTTTTGGTTTTGGTTCTTGGGTCTCACCCGGCAGTGCTCAGGGGTTACTCCTGGCTCTATGCTCAGAAATCGCTCCTGACAGGCTCGGGGGATTTGAACCATCGTTCTTCTGCATGCAAGGCAAATGGCCTACCTCCATGCGATCTCTCCGGCCCCTGTATTTGATTAATTTGATTATTGGGTTACTCCCACTAGGAGAGACCCCTGGCTTAATTTCTGCTGAAGACAGAATTTGAACACTCATTTTGCAATGAACATTCAAATGTTTTGTACCCTACACTACTGGGATAGAAAAGATGACCATTTTTTTTTTCCTATTTCCTTCTCCTGACCTCCCACCACATCTCCATTTTCACTTGCTATCTCACATAAATCAAGCATGGAGCTCCAACAAGAACTCAGAAATTAAAATCAAAATCCTACTTAGGAGTGTCTCAGTAACTTTATAAAGAAAGGCCAATTCTTTTATTCTTTCCTCCTTTGTCCCCACCTGCTTTGATTTAACTTATGGTAACACTAATTCCTGAGTCTTTTCTTTATTTTTTGGGTCTACTCTGCCTCTTCCTAGTCACCATTATTTAAATTCTAATTTTTAAGGCAACATTTTTTTTAGGATTTAGATAATGTTGACCACTATAAAGAGTCAGAGTAGATGCCAATCACTGATATTTTGATGCAGTGAATGATACTCTATCTAAAGCCCAATGTCATAAAATATCTTTACATATATTAACCCTTTGCAATAATCCCTTATTACAGAGAAAGAAAATGAGACAGAGAAATTAAGTTTTTAATTCATAATCACTTAGTTAAGAAAGTAGGGGCCAGCGTGGTGGCGCTAGAGGTAAGGTGCCTGTCTTGCCTGCTCTAGCCTAGGACAGACCGCGGTTCGATCCCCCAGCGTCCCATATGGTCCCCCAAGCCAGGCTCGATTTCTGAGCTCATAGCCTGTGAAGGTGCTTTCACAGCTCGTAGCCTGAGCGTCACCGTTGTAGCCCACAAACAAAAACAACAAAACAAAAAAAAAAAAAAAAAAAAAAAAAAAAAAAAAAAAAAAGAAAGAAAGTAAAGGAGTGGGGGTGAGTAGGTAGTATACTTGCCTTTCACTCAGTCAACACAAGTGTGATCCTCACCATCCCATATGATCCCTAAGTCCTGCCAGGAGTGTTCCCTGAGACAGAACCAGATGTCAGCCCTGAATACCACCAGATGTGGCCCAAAAACCAAAGAAAAAATTTTAATTCAAAAAAGAAAGAGTAAGGGGCCGGAGAGATAGCATGGAGGTAAAGTGTTTGTCTTGCATGCAGAAGGTTGGTGGTTTGAATTCTGGCATCCTATATGGTCCCCTTAGCCTGCCAGGAGCAATTTCTGAGCATAGAGCCAGGAGTAACTCCTGAGCACTGCTGGGTGTGACCTCCACCCTCCCAAAAAGAGAGAGAGTAGTCAAAGTTTTAACCTGGTCTGTACTTTTATCAGTTTCATAGCATATGCAGAACAGCTAGAATATATGTAATCAATCCTCGTTAAAAAATGATATGTTTAAAATCTTTTACTATTATAATAGTATGATGAATAGTCTTGCTGATAACTATTTGTCAATGAAACTTTTAAATTCCATGCAATAAGATTCCCCTGTGACAGAGACTTTTTCATATCTAAAAACATTTTAGGACTAAAATAGTTTTGAAATCTCACAGGTTTATCCCCCTCCCCACCAGCCCTGTGTGGGAGGAAACCTTTCCTCACCCTCTTGCCAACTTTGCCCATTTGGGAGGTGCCAAAAAAAAAAAAAAAAACAGCCTAGTCTTGTTGCTTCCATTTACATGTCTTTGATTACGGGTGAAGTGAACGGTTTCTTTTACATTTATGAGCGGCTGTATTCCTTTTGAGCTGTTTATTTACGCCCTCACTCATTTCCCCCAAGACAGGCTCGTGTTTTTCTTACCTGTCTGAATTCTTCATATCAATAACCTTTTGACTCTCATATTCATGAGAAGTAGTTGCCCAAATGTATTCTCTGCCTTGTCTCCACCTTCGAGGTGTCGATTAACTTGCAAAAGTTAACTTTTTTGTTTCTTTTTTTTCTTTCTCAAAAGAAAGTCAGATTTCATTTCCTTTTATTTGGGGGGGTGGGTGAGTATGCTATTAGTATAGTAGTAGTTAAATTCTCAGTCTGTGGAAATATGAATATAAAATAGCGAAAAGTAAAGACCTGGGTTTCAGAAAATAAGCCAGTTTCATATGCAATTAGTCAACTCAAAGCCTTTTATAGTCTTCATTTTAATACCCATAGTTTTAGCATCTTAATTACTGGCCTCAAAGGGAACTCAAGAAATAACTTGGCACTTTTCTCCTCTTTAGGCCGATTTTAAGAAAAAGGGAAAATAAAATAAATGAACTTTAAAAAGAAAAGGGAATCTTTAAAGAATTCCTTAGAGCAAATAGCTTTTCACCGTTTTTGACATGGGCATTAAAATACCACCCCAAATACCAGTGGTAATAAAGAATCCAACTTAAAAGAGGAGTAGGTGTAAATGTAACACATAAGATTTGGGGGGAATCTTGCTAGCCAGTTGCTGAAGAATCTAGAATCTATTGTGAAGCTCTTTAAACTGCTGCCTTGCTCTAGACTGGGGTGAGGGGTGTGTGTACAGGTAGCACTATTGAGGGCGTTAAATGTTGACATGAGATTTTTGTACCAAGATGCTCTGTTCCTATTTTCCTTGCAGTCAGAATGCTCAACACATCCTCCTGTTGCTCTCAGGGGAATTAGTTTCCAGTTCTGTAATTTATTGCTTGCTTCCTCCCTCTGATGTGTCTCCACCCTACAACTACCCTGTGTACCTCTCTCTCCCCACTGCCCATTTTGTGCAGATGTGATGAATAGATTTTTTTTGGGGGGGTGGGTGGATTCAAATGAACATCTTTAGTCATCTTTTCAGAGAAGAATTCTGTTCAGAAACCTTAATGGGTACTTGTGGGAATGGGTATGTCTCAGAGAAAGCCAATTGCTCTTTCTCTACATCGTGCAAAGCAATTTTCACAGTTGGGCTCTGGAGAGAGGATCTTGAGTTGCCTTGGTCAGAGTTCTTGCAGAGAAAAGGGTTCTTATACTTTGTGGGGAGAGAGTGATTTTCCACCCTCTAATGCTGCTAGGTAAAAGAAATGAGATAAACATAGCATCTGGTTGGGGGAACTTCTTTAGAAATGACTGAGAAGTCCTTTAGGATTTCTGCTTTTTGTTTTCAAGGATTTCTAAATTTAGCGGATTTATTTTCTGTCTCTTGTCTCTTCTCAAAAGAAAGTCAGATTTCATTTCCTTTTTTTTGGGGGGGGGGCGAGTATGCTGTTTTGTAGTAGTTAAATTCTCAGTCTGTGGAAATCTCACATTGTGTAATGATTTCCAATGTATTTTGAAGAGGATTAAAACCCAAACGTAGCTCACTCCCTCTCCAGTGAGCCTCCAATTGCAGCCAGGAAAACCAGAATTCTTGATTCTCGAGTTTGCATTGAAAATTATGACACTGACATGCTCCACAGAACCACAAGGATTTGTTTGACAGTTAGAAACTTAACAACACAGGAACTCAATTTCTTTCCAAGAAGGAAATGGCTGCTTTTATTTCTCTTTACTAGCTCAAGGACACAGAAAGATAGCACATTGCACTTAGGTGTTTTAAAACACACACACACACATCATATAAGAATTAAGCATCTGTTGTTATTATTATTTGGATGTTTTCTTTTCAAACAGACACACAGACACACTTACTATAGGAATTATCTGACTGTGCTGACTTAGTTGGCTTCCAAGATTGTGTAGTGGGCTGAAAGGTCTGGGTTTTTAAATTGGTCCTAACTATGTTCAGGCTGTGAATTCTAAAGTCTAATTCTCCCTTGTCTACCAGGAATGCCGGAAGTGATAGGGCCAGGAGTGTTTCTTGTGGTGGCAGATGCAAGAAATGGGAGACAGGAAGATAGTTATTGCAAGGAAGGTACTCCCATTTGATAGACAGGAAGCTGTGAAGGCCTGGCATTGCTGCAGCTGGCACTGGGGGTGTCAAGCTCAGAAGTGTTGAGAGAAGCTGTGGCCTTGAAAGCAGAAACTGTGTCCTTTGATCTCAGGGGAGAAGCTTGCCTTCTGAACTTTGTTCCCTCTCTTGTAAAAGGAGTATATAGTCTATCTACCTCACTGGCTGAGAGTGAGTTCCACATGCAACAATGCATACAAGGCTTTCCTCTTTCAAAGTATCCCAACACATTTTCTTAACCTCTCATTGTTAGAGATTATAGTGTAGTAAACTTATGCTAAGGAAAGTACTAGAAAGTCATAAGCTAATACAGGTACTTTCTGTTCTGTAATCCTGAATTATAAAACAACTGCTAACCTTACAGCATACATGAAGGGACCTTTCCAAATCTACAATTTGTCCTGTCCTTTAGGATTTAGACTCATTCCCAAGGGCAAGAGTGAGTGCTCAGTAGGCTGAGTACATACTTTGCACACAGGAGGCCAATGTTCAATTTCCTGCACAGCACCACAACCCTCACCCAAACGTGTAGCCCAACATAGAACAGAAAATAACCTGGGGGCATGTATATGGCCTTAAAATAAAACAGCAAACAAAAATAACTATAGAAAATGTAAAACAAGAAATAAAAATCACTCCATAGATCCTGGAATCTAACCAGTTACTCTCAATCACAGCTTCTCCATTTATTAATTTCATGCTTTAAGAGATCTTTTTGATTTCTCTAAGCCTCCATTTTCTTATATAAAAGGGAAATGAAAATAAGTATTTTATTTGTGATATTTTGTTAAATTCAATATTGTTTGCATATTAGGGGATCTTTTTAGTTTATCTAAGCCCCCATTTCTTCTTAAATAAAAGGAAATGAAATAAAGTATTTTCTATGCGACATTTTGTTAGATATAAGTTAAATAAACCATGTAAGGTATCTGATATTAAATAAGTTTATTATTCTTCTCACTAGTACAATTATAAGTATGAACAAGTTATTAAGTTTCTCTGTAATACATACACATACACATTTCCTTTAGATATAAGATATTTTATTAGATATAAATTTAATAAGCTACATAAGGTATCTGATATTAAATAAGTCTATTATTCTTATACTAGTACAATTATGAGTATGGACAAGATACTGAGCTTCTCTGCACCACACACACACATTCACACACTTTTCATTTAGATATAAGAATTGGTTTGTCGACTAACTACAATGAAGAGAAGTGACAAAGGCTTTGCAGGCATTTACTTTGGCCCTCTTAGGCAGAAATATGAGCCATCAGAACCCAAATGGAGTCACCAATCAGACTTAATCCCTACTTGAATTTCTTCCAGTAATGAAATCTTGAACCAACTTGCAATTCCCTGGTCAGCACTCAGAGCTAACTGACCAGTTAGACACTTGCAATCCCCAAAGTGACCTTGCCCAAACCACTTGTTCTACCTCTTTCTTCCTGGAAATTTTTTCCTTCTTGTATAGCTCTTTGCAACTCCTTTTTATCTCCAAGACATCTGTCTTTCAGGATTTTTATGGGAATAAATGTGAGTTCATCTACACTGAATGTCTAGAAACCTTCCACTGCAGCCCTTGACCTACAGGCACTGTCCATTCAAGCATGTTTTAGCCTGCAGCCTGAGTGATAGCTCTGTACTCTACTGACCAAATTCTTATCTAAAACATCATGGTGATCAGAAGCTCCTTACCATCAAGATAAAGTCCCGGGTGCCTTATGAATATGAGTCAACCTGTCCTCTCTGACTCATACAAGGACTAGCTATGGTTTTCTTTACATTATAAGGTTTAAAAAGTCAATAAGAGGTTTCTTTAAAGGACTAGAGATATAGTATATCAAGTACGAAAATTTTCTGGCATGAGGCTGACCCAGGTTCAATTCCTGCATCCCATATGGTCCTCCAAGTCCTGCCAAGAGTAGGCCTTATTTGAGGCTCCCTCAAAATAAAAAACAAACAAACAGGAAAGAGTATTCCTTAAAAAGTAAGGTTTTAGAAAGGTTGTCTTTCAGAAGAATTTCCCACTCTTTTGTTTCCTCCTTATGAACCTACATGTCATCTGCCTCTGGTGGTTTCCACTTGACATTCTGACTTCCTGTTCATCCACTAATGTTTCAAGGGCTAATGAAAGAGTGAAGGTTGCAAAGAGAAAAATCAAGAGAGCTGAGATAGATAGAAGAAGGTTCACTGTATAGATGCTTTAGTGAGTATTTCACAAATACAGCACTATTCTGGGATACAATTTAGTCAAGCGGAAGACACTGGGGCCTTCCTGGTCATCCATAGACAATGTAAGGGACAGCCTGCCTTTTCTAGATTCTTGTTGATTGCATCCCTCTGCAAACCCAGGTTCCCTCATCTTCAGAGTACCACGATAAGCTCTACTTTATAGAGTTGCTAGAAAAAAAATGAAGTTGTACAAATGAATCTAAAAGGGGTGAGTTTGATTGTTAGCACTGGCAGTACTTTAGTAGAATAATTTTAATTTAATTAGAATTCAGGATCCAAGGGTTAGTTGACTGACCAGATTCTTATATCTTGAAGGATTTTCTGGAGTGTCACAAGAGTCTGAAATCTAGTTATGGGCAAATGGGTCCCAGCCTCAGG
Source organism: Crocidura indochinensis (assembly GCA_004027635.1). Lineage (NCBI taxonomy): Eukaryota > Metazoa > Chordata > Mammalia > Eulipotyphla > Soricidae > Crocidura > Crocidura indochinensis. The sequence continues at coordinate 148 of PVKC010034224.1, read as the reverse complement.
TAGTACCAAGGATTCAAAAATCACAATTGAAATATAACTGCCACTGTGAAGTTTTTCAAAGGTCTGATTAGAGCACCATTTTCTACAACATAGAAGACATATTCTATACTGATGTGTTTTGTGTTACATAGAAGGGCTATTCTACATC
>PVKC010034223.1:0-13774 GCA_004027635.1 Crocidura indochinensis | reverse complement strand
GACCTAGGACCCAGGGACCCCAGAAGAAAGCAATGATGATGAGTGACTTAAGTCTTGGTGGATTGTCACTATGATGGCCCCCTTGATCTGGATTGAATGTGCTGTGCCTTTCAATGGAACATCAGTGAACATGGCTCCTGTTTTGAATGGTTTCATGTTGCTCTGGTCCATCTACCTGCATTTCTCACTCTGGACTCTATGTGCCAGACTTTCTAGAGATTCTGCACACATGCCACAAGAGGGGAAGTGATGACGAGTTCCCAATCTAAAGGCCTTCCCAGGGCCGATAATTAATTTATTGTTTACTACTGGCACTGAACCAGAGAGAACCCCATCTCCCAAGAACGATGAACCAGCTATCATCTCTGCAGATCCAGAGTCTGAAAATGGCTCAACCAGAGATAGCCCACACCCCAAACACTCGATCAGGTAGACAAGTCGGTGCTGGCAATCCAAGTCCTGGGCACTGTCAAATGGTTCAATGTCTGAAATGCTTATGAATTTATCAACAAAAATGACACCAAAGACACTGGACAGCTATTAAGAGAAACAATCGGGGCCAGAGAGATAACATAGAGGTACGGCATTTGCCTTGAATGCAGAAGGACAGTGGTTCAAATCCCGGCATCCCATATGGTCATCCAAGCCTGCCAGGAAAAATATCTGAGGGTAGAGCCAGGAATAACCAGGAATAGCCCCTGAGCACTGCTGGGTGTGACCCAAAAACAACAACAACAAAAAAAAAAAAACCAAACAAACAAGCAAAAAAAAAAAAAAAGAGAAACTATCCCAGGAAGTTACTGTGTATCATTGGATATGGGAAGGCTATTAAGTTTGATGTTGTGAAAGGTGCGAGGGGTCCAAAAGCTGCTAATGTATGTAGACCTGGCTGAATGCCTGTGAAAGGTAGCAGATATGCTCCCAATTTTGGATTTTGGTTTTTGGGTCACACCTGGCAGCACTCAGGGGTCACTCCTAGATCTGTGCTCAGAAATCGCCCTGGCAGGCACAGGGATCATATGGGATGCCGGGAACTCGAATCACCATCCTTCTACATGCAAGGCAAATGCCCCACCTCCATGCTATCTCTCTGGCCCCTGACAACAGAAAATTTTGTATCCAAATTTTAGTGGTTTAATATTAATTTGCACAGTTCTGGGTGAAATACATAATGCTGCTGGATTTTTAAAAGTTCTCAGCCATCCTAGTGAATATTTCCCAATTGTTAGGATGTTTTTTGTATTATTATGTAGCACCTTTTTCTCAAATTTTGTCTGAAAAATACGTTCTAATCTCTTTGCTCACAGAAGTCAATGGGAAAGAACTTAGATATTATAGATTCGTATTACAGTTCTTATTATATGAAATGTTTTAGCAAATTTATTTTCAAATATATATATATATATGCAGAAAGGTTTTTAGGTTTTTGTTCAGAGAAATCTGTGAAAAAGTGTTGTGAGATGTGTAAGACAAAGATATAGAAAATGCTGATTGTTTTGAGAATGATGTATACAGTTTAAAATTTGATGATATTACAGCCAATTTTGGGGGGGGTTTGCACCACATCTGGTGATGCTCAGGGGTTACTCCTGGATATGTGCTCGGAAGTCGTTCCTGGCTTGGGGGACCATATGGGACGCCAGGGGATCAAGCCTTAGTCCATCTTAGGTTAGTGCTTGCAAGGCAGACACCTTACGAGTAGTGCCACTTCTCTGGACCCTACAGCCAACTTTTATAGTGCCTATGAAAAATAACCATTTTTGTAAATTCTAATTTAGGGTTCCTGCCTCTAACAGAGAACAATAAAATAATAGTTGTTGGGTTACACCTTATTTTACCCAAAACAGACATCTACTGAGGGATAAATACTACAACCTCATCATAGTTCACTGGTGCCCCAATAGTGTAGTGGAAGCCTTATGTTATGGCCCAATCCCAGGGGATTAGGGAGATGTGAGTCTGGAAGAAAACACCAACACAGAAAAAACAAGATTGAGAAGATGAAACAGGTTCAGGATTACATAGCAAGTCTTTCACTCCTCACAAACTGATAGCTCAGTTGTGGAAAAACTGAAACCATAGTGCTTTCTTCCTGAGACCCAAGGTCTTTTTCGAGAAGCAGAAGACCACATCCTGGGTTGAGAACAGGTAGGGTAATGGACCAATCCAAAAGTGCTTCCATGCAATGAGTAACAAGCACCATCAAAAAGAATTATACTGAATAGAGTAAAAACTGGTTATTCCAACAAAATAGTAATTTGTGGCAATATCTTTTATTCCTTTTTTGCATAGATCCAGTAAAATGAGATATTTTATTGAAAAATTTTATCTTTGTCCCAGCTTTTATTGTGACTATGCAAAATAACATCCACTTTCACCACTGTACTAAAAGCTCTGATTTGGTTTTCAGCCTCATGTGGAGATCATGACTTATTTAGACCATCTCTATTTTTTTTTGTAATTAGTGAACAGAAAAGAAGTACTTATTATATTACACATTGTTCTATACAAAACAAAGACGGTACCTAGCCCCCAGCATTCTCTCGTAATCCTCCTTTTTAACATGTAAAAGACACACCTAGAAGCTGGTTAGTTGAAGATAGTTATTTTGCCACTCTCTATATCCCTCTCCCCACCCTATGTGGACTGAACTGTCAATAAATAGAGGCCAGTTTGGTAGTTCCCAGAAATGAAGTTGCAACCCCCACCCCCCAACTCCATGTATTTCACCTTATATCAAGACGAATATTCTCCTGGGTTTGGATCATGGGGAGTAAGTAAGCCTTTTCAACATGGACATGTAAAGGACTGAAGGAGGAAGAAAAGGGAGGAAGGATAAAAAGATAGAAGAAAAAGATATGGAGTGAATAAACCCTGGTTAAAACTATCGAAAACTAGGGAGGTCATAGCAACTGAGGTGGTAGAGCTGACATATCTAGGCATGTCCAGATATTTTCACATTGAAAATAAATCCTGTCAAAAGAAAGTCTGGCATCAAAACCTCAACAAATAATTACTGACTTTCCCCCTGATTTGTATTTGTATTATGCCAATCAGATTTTGATTGATTGTCCCAGACATTTAGGATGCAATTGGAAATCATATTTAAGAAAAGTTTGAAACAATAGGCCATGGTTATATCTTAAACTAACACTTCCTTTGTTATTACTATTTCAACTAAACCAGATTTTGGTTTAATAGATAAGACTGAAAGTAAAGAAAAGGTGATTAAGAAGTTACTGTCTGAAGGTAGCAAGAAATTAAGTTAGAATTTCTGATTAACTGCCATGTATTCCATATTTAAAAAATATGGAGACAATTATATATAAACACATTTTAGATGTAGATATTTATCATGTATGTTTCCTAAGCTATTACATCTATACATAGAGATGCAGATATAATAAATATATGATATATACACATATATGTATATATGTATAAACATATACATATATCCACATATGTTTCATACATATAATCCTGCTAAGCTATAATATGTTTATAAACAGAAACACATATAGATTTAAAGATAAACGATACATATATGTGCATACAACTATAACTACAATAAATTTTTACTTTTTCCTTTCCTTATCTTGAACCAAGTTCTTCAAACACTTGATTTGCAAGAATCACTTGATTTATTAGTTGACACTTCTTTTAAGTTATTACAGCTTATTTATTTTTGATTTTTATTTAAACATCATGATTACAAGGTTGTTCACCTTACAGATTTTCTTAACAGACAAAATTGTTCATAATTGAGTTAGTTATATATAACCTCCATCAGTGCCCATTTCTTACCACCAATGGCAACATTTTCCCCTCTCACCCTTCCCGACACCCTCTTCACACCCATCCTCCCCTGTCTGCTTCTGGGTCAGACATTTTACTTCACTCTATCTCTTTCTCTTTTCTTTTTTGGCACCTGTGGTTTGAACCACTGTAATGAAGGGCTGCAATGCACATCACTTTCTTAGTAGAACATTTTCTACTCTAACTACATTCTATTCTTTGTGGCAAGCTTCCTACCCTAATTTGGTCCTCCTAATTCTTTATATATATATGTATATATGTACATATATGTATATATACATATATATATATATATTGTCTCTGGATATCAACCCACATTGCCTTTTATTTTCCTTACATCCACAGAGTGAAATTATTCTGTGTTTGTCCTTCTCCCTTTGAGTCATTTTACTCAGCATAGTAATTTCCATGTCTATGCACTTATAAGCAAATTTTATGACTTTCTTTTTCCTAATGGTTGTATAATATTTCACTGTTTAGATGTATCAACATTTCCTTAGTCACTCATCTGTTTTCAGGCACCTGGTTGCTTCCAGATTCTGACTATTGTAAACAATACTGCCATGAACATTGGAGTGCTGAGGGAAATTTTGTATTGTGGTTTTGTTCCTAGATTATATTTTAGGAGTGGTTTTGCTGTATCATAGAAAGCTCACCCAAAAACCAAAAAAAAAAAAAAACGAAGCTCAATTTCCATTTTTTTGAAGAATATCCATATTGTTTTCCAGAAAGGGTGAATTAAAAGGTATAACCACCAGCAGTGAATGAGAGTCCCTTTCTCCCTAACATTCACACAAGCCCTACTTCTTTTTTGTAATGTGTTCCATTAGAGTTGAGTCTTCATTGTTGTTTTGATTTGCATCTTCTTGATGATGAGTGATATGAGACAGTTTTTTCATGTGCCTTTTGGCCACTTCAATACATTTTAGTATTTCTTCTTTGAGAAAATATCTGTTCATTTTTTCTCCCCATTTTTAATGGGTTTAGATATTTTTTCTTGCTAAGTTCTACCAGTACTTTATATATCTTAGATATTAACCCTCTCTCAAGTGAATGTAGATAGTTTCTCCCATTCCATGAGGAGCCTTTGTATTCAAGTATGTTTTTCTTTAAAGTGCAGAACTTCTAAATTTAATGTAGTCCTATTTGTTTATCTCTGCTTCTATATGTTTAGACGGTAGTGATTTGTCATTAAAGATTCCTTTCATTTCAATGTCATAGAGTGTTTTGCCTATGCTTTTCTCTATGTTATGGTTTTTAGGACTGACATCAAGATCTTTAATCAATTTTTATTTGACCTTTGTGCATGGTGCTTGAGTCAACTTTTTTGCATATAGTTGACCTGATTTCCCAAAACCAGTTGTTGAAAAGGCTTTCCTAGTTGCAGTTTGTATTTCTTGACTCTTTATCAAATATTAATTGGTTGTATACCTAGGAGTCAGTCTCAGAAAACTCAAATCTATTCCACAGATCTGAGCCTCTGTCTTTGTTCCAATACCATGCTGTTTAAATGACCATTGCTTTATAATACAATTTAAAGTTGGGGAAAGTCTTGATCATGTTGTATGAAATTTTCTATGAGCCATTCCATTGAATCCTATTTGCTAGAATTTTGTTGAGGATCTTTGCATCTGTTTTTTTTAAAGATATTAGCCTATAGTTCCCTAGTTTGGTGGCATCTATCTATCTATCTATCTATCTATCTATCTATCTATCTATCTATCTATCTATCTATCTATCTATCTATCAACTGTCTGTCTATCTATCAGAGCAATGTTAGCTTCATACAAACTATTTTAGGTTGTTTGTGTTTATTCTGTTTTCTGGAAAAATTGAAAAGGATTATCAGTAGGTTCTCTTTAAAAGTTCAATGCTTTACATAACTAATAATCAGAGAGATACAAATCAAAATTGCAATGAGGTACCATCTCACACCCCAGAGACTGACACACATCACAAAGAACAAGAACAACCGGTGCTGGAAGGGATGTGGAGAAAAAGGAATTCTTATTCACTGCTGGTGGGAATGCCATCTAGTCCAGCCTTTATGGAAAACAATATGGAGATTCCTCAAAAAACTGGAAATTGAACTCCCATCTGATCCAGCTATTCCACTCCTAGGGATATGCCCTGGGAACACAAAATACAATACAAAAATCTTTTCCTCACACCTATACTTATTGCAGCACTATTTACAATAGCCAGAGTCTGGAAACAACCAAGAGGCCCTTCAACAGATGAATGGCTAAAGAAACTGGTACATATACACAATGGAATATTATGCAACCATCAGGAGAGATGAAGTCATAAAATTTTCCTATAAGTGGATATACATGGAAATATTATGTTGAGTGAAATAAGACTTAAGTGAAATAAGTAAGAGGGAGAGAGATAAACACAGAATAGTCTCACTAATCTATGGGTTTTAAGAAAATTAAAGACAGTATTGTAATAAGGCCCAGAGACAATAGAGTTAAGGGCTGGAAGGGTTGGAAGGACTGGCTCACAATTTGAAGCTCACCATAGACAGTGGCGAACTCTGTTAGGGAAATCACTACATTAACAACTAACATGACAATGTTAAAGAATGAGAGAAGTAGAGTGCCTGTCACGAATACAGGTAGGGGTAGGGGAAGGGGGCATTGGTGGTGAAAATGTTATATTGGTAACGGGAGTATTTTGTTTATAACTGAAACACAACTGAAAACATGTTTGTAATCATGGTGCTTAAATAAAGATTTATATTTAAAAATAAAAATATAAAAGTTCGAAAAAAATCACTAGTGAACATATCTGGACTGAGCTTTTGTTTTTTTAAAGCATTTTTATTAGCATTTCAATTTTTCCAATAGTGATAAGTTGGTTGAGATACTTTATATCGTCTTAGTTAAACCTTGGGATGTTATAAATATCTAAGAATTTACCCATTTCCTTTAGGTTCTTGTTTTATGGCATAAGGTTTCTCAGAGTAATGTCTAATTGCCCTTTGAACTTTTGTACTACATGTAGCAAACTCCCCCATTTCATCCCTAATTTGGTTTATTAAATATCTCTTTCTTTATGATTCTTATGAGAGGTTTTTCAATCTTGTTTAATTTTTCATAGAATCAACTCTTGCTTTCATCTATTTCTTGGATTATTTTTGATGTCCAGTTCATTAATTTTTTCTCTGAGCTTTGTTATTCCCTTCTGTTTATTTTTTGTTTATTTTGTTGATCATTTTCCAATTTTTAAACTGTGTCAATAAGTTATTTATCTAGACTCTTCCTTTCTGTTGAGTCATGGCAAATAAATAAATTTTCCTCTTTATAACTTTTTTTGCTGTGTCACAGAAATGTTGATCATTTGTATCTGCATTATCATTTGTTTCCAGGAATCTTTTAAATTTCCTGTTTGAGTTTTGTCTCTAAACAACTGGCTGTTCAGTAGTAAGCTTTTAATTTCCAAGTTTTGAAGTTTTTCTCTTTGTCTGTTTGAAATTTACTTTTAATTTCAGTGCATGATGGTCTGAGAATGTAGTTGTTACAATTTATATTCTCTTGATTTTATGGATGTATGTTTTGTGAACCATCATGTAATTTATCTTGGAGAATGGTCCGTGTGCATTAGAAGAAAAATGTGTATTCAGATTTTGGGGGGTTGGATTGTGATATATATATATATATATATATATATATATATAGTGCCATATATTATATATGTATATATGTGTGTGTGTGTGTGTGTGTGTGTGTGCGTGTGTGTGTGTGTGTATACTAAGCTACTCTCTTCCATTTCTTTCTTCAGAGTCAGTATATCCTTTTTTAAGTGTTGACCTATCAAGAGGTGACAGGGAAGTGCTGAAGCCTCCACTATATTGTGTTATTTATGTCTTTCTTCAAATCTATCAGCAATTATTTTACATATTTTTCTGGCTGCTCATTGGGTAAATATATATTTAGGAGTGTGGTTTCTTCCTGTTTTACATATTCCTTGATTATTAAAAGATATCTATTTCTGTGTCATAGCCTTTTTAAGCTATGAAGTCTGTTTTGTCTGATATTACTATGACCACCCCAGCCTATTTAAGGGAGATGTTTTCTTGGATGTTTATCTTCCAGCCTTTTACTATGAGTATATATTTACTCTGACTATTCATATACATTTCTTGCAGGCAGCAATATGCTCTATTCAACATTTTAATCTATTTTTGCCTTTGATTGGTGTATTTAGTTCATTAACATTGATAGAAATTATTGTCATGGGATTAAGTATCACTTTTTTTTGTAAGAGTCTGGTGTTTATTTTTTTTGAGGGGGGTCTACCTTGATTTAAAGTTGACCATGAATTTCTTCTTTTAGGGTTGATTTTGAGTCTTTATAAACTTTATAAAGTTTCGGAGCTGTTGTTTATATGTGAATAGTATATCTTTCCTTCAAACTTGTATGAAACTTTGCCTGGATGAAGCACTTTTGGTGAAGCATTCATTTCATTTAGTTTTGTCACTATATCCCACCACCACTTGGAGGTTTTAAGGATTGCTTGCAATAAACCTGCTGTAAGGGGCCTGTGCTACAGTACAGCAGTAGTGTGTTAGCCCTGCATGCGTCCAACCCTGGATAGACCGTGGTTCGATTCTTGGCATCCCTATATGATCACTTGTGCCTGCAAGGAGCAATTTCTGAGTGCAGAGCCAGGAGTGACTATAATGCCTCTATGTGTAACCCCCCAAAAAATAATCTGCTGTAAATCTTAAGGATGCTTCTTTGTATGTAATTTCTTTTTTGATTTTGATGTTTTCAGTATTCTATTTCTATCTGTAGTTTTCAACATTGTGACTAGTCTGTGCCTTAGGGTGCTTTTGCACCTCTTTCAGCTGGTACAATTCAGGCATCTAGAATGTGATTGCATGCACTCTTTCATTCTGGGAATTTCTCAGCAATGATGTCCTTGACTGTTGTTTTTAATTAGAGTTTTCTTTCTGGGTCTCTTGTACCCTGTGACTCTTATTTATTTCTACTGAGTTTAAACCAGAATTGTATTATCTATTTTCTTTCTCTGAGGATTTTTTTCAACTTTTTCTTTTGTATGGATGTGTTATGCAGCTCACTTTATACTTTGATAATTTTGTCTTTAGTGGCTGTTACTCTACTGGTGAGGCTTTCAGTGAGGTTTTCATTTTACCTACCATGCTGTTTAGCTATGATATTTTTTGAAAGGTTTTAATTTTTAAATTTTTTATTAATTAAATAATCTTTATTTTGGCCAAAGTAAATTACAAATCTTTCACAGCAATATTTTAGGTACATAGTGATGGCTCTGATATTTTTGTTTGAATTTTTTTCATTTCCACTCTCATCCTGTTAAGTATTATGACCACCCATTTCATTATTTCTTTGAGTTCTTTGAGCATATTTAACATTTCCTATCTAAATAAGTTTTTATTTAGATACTGTGGTTTATAATTGTGCTAATGATACATTTTCAGGCTACATAATGTTTCACACTGATTCTTCTCCTTGTGCCAACCTTTCACCCATATCTTCAGGTTTGGTTCAAATAATAGCAGTCAAAGTTTAGAAGGAGTAATGTTGTTGACTACAATATTGATAGACAATGAATTAAAAATATGCTTGATCATGCCAGTAAACTAGTTTTCTATAACATGGTGGTGTACATGAAGAAAGCAAAAGTTATGTATTCTACGTTATGTTAAGTTACATTGAGTTCTACATTATGAAATATTTGAGAAACTATTCTACTATGATAATATTTCAGCTAGTCACATATGTCTTTCCCTGGAAAGTTAATTGCCAAAGGTCTCATGGAATTATTTCTTAAGTGAAAGTGGCAAGATAAATATGATTATAATCTTAACAGCTGGTTAATTCCCCTTAGGGAGAAAACTAGCTATGTTTCAGAAAACAACTTGATATTATGATTTATGTCTGAACCCTGGGTATATATTCTAAAATGATTTAGAATGAAAAAATTACCTTAATCAAACTTTTAAGAAGAATCTAATAGTGAACAAAAATGGTAGAAGACAAAAATCTTGCCATTTCTAAAATAGTAAGAGAGATGGAGAGAAAGAAAAAGAGAAGAGAGCACAAAATAAAACATTAGGAGCCTAAAAATATTGAAACCTTATGATTATTAGAAATTTTTCTTAGAATATATGGAGGTCAAAATACTATAAGCAGGGATATTGAATATTCAGCATTTAAACAGCTTGAAAATTATTGCAGCTATAAAATTCTCATATACCACCCCGAATTTGAGAAAATATGCTGCCTCTAAAAATGTCCTGTGGGATGGCATTTTAAAGAAATCAAAGCTGGTTATCCCACATTTAATCAGCATATGGCAGGAAGAAGAGTTATGAGCAAATATAAGATGTGAAACATACATAAAAATAAGATTTTAGTGGGAAGAGTAATTCAACACCAGAAGTGACCATGAGCATGTCAGGATTTGGGATTTTAAAAATCTCAGTTTTGTCATAAGGAAGATTTTTTAAATGTTAAGAAAATATTAAAAGAATATATACCTTAACTGACACTGGAATTATACTCTTTAATTCTTGAAGAAAGATCAATTATTATATTGTATAATTTCTACTTAGCTCCTTAGTCAATGATAATAAAGTTAGATGTGGAAAGATAAAAAAGGAGAGAAAAGAGAAACACATTCACAGCTAGAAGAAAAATATAAAAGTTGCTGTACTGAGTTCGAGTTTAAGGACTAATGAGGTAAAGAATAAAGAAAATCAACATGAACTTACATGTACTGTAAAGACATGTAACTATCCATGTCTACTGACTCCATTCTAGAACCACTTTAAGATCATTTTAAGCAATTCAAAGTATTTATCAATTCCAAGTCAAAGTTACATACCTATATTTTTTTTTGCCAACACCTGATTTACTTAAAGTTAAAACTCTATTATTCTAATTTGTATGCAGTCAATTATAAAAGAGCAAGTAAACCTAAAATTATAAATATTTCAGATTAGGAGGAATGAAAACCATTGGACATGGAGCTAGTAGTCACAAAGGAGAGGAGAGGTAGAGAAAGAGAAAGAGAGAAAGAATGAGTAAGAGAGAGAAAAAGAGAGGGAGATACTTTCCCATCATTGCCTTGCTGAGGAAGTGTGGCAGGGGGCATGCTTGCATGAGCATGTGGAAAAGATCCTTCCAGTTCCATAGAAACAATAGTCAGGCTACATCAGAGACTCACATGATCTATGTGGTGTGATAACAGCTCCCTACAACACTGAGTTTCTGGGGCATTGTGATTCTTAGCGATAGGAAGGTCAGATCTGAGTTGCTCAGGTCTGTTTACTCAGAAAGAAATTTCAGGACAAAAAATAGTAAAGCAAATAAAGGAGGATCCAAAGAGAAGTTGAGGTTGTATTTAAGAAAGAATGAGGAGAGAATAATATGGAAGAACTTTTGGAAAAAGGTCATGTATGTTTCTTCTGAAGATCCTTTAGCCTGGAGTTCTGTATTCAAACATAGATGTTGCCAGAATATTGTGAAAGGGAAAGGATTTGGATCTTCCACAATCTTCTTTTTCTTAGGACCTTTTTTTTCCCCTGCTGACATTTCTCCTCCTCTTAGAGAAACAGGTACAGCTTTCCACAATCTGGGGTTTAAGATTTATAGCATAAATTTATGCTCAGTTCATACTTATATTTGTATTACTTATTGAAAATGACTGATCAGGCATACCCCTGCCTTTTTGTCTGTATCTCTATCCTGATTTCTAAACAGATGTGGAAAATTAGATAGTTGTGAATTTAAGCGATCTTTTTAATATGTTAATTCATAAATTGTTACATAAGATCTTTTGACACAATTCAAATTTAAATGAGCAATTGCTGGTAAAGGCGAAATTGAGACAAAGAATGGACAAATGGACATGAATTGTTCACACATCATCATGCATACATGCTTTTAAGCATACACACATACATAAAGCCTTTATGGATGATAATCTAACCTTCCAGATTATCTGTCTATGATGTTTATCAGGATAAATCTCAGTCAGGCAAGTTAATTGTACTCATGCATACATCCTAATACCATAAAAGAAATTTGAGGGCCAGGGAAATAGTAGAGCAGGCATGCACATGTCTCGCATATGACTGAAACTGAATACAAACTTTAGCACCCTATATGATCACAAGAATCCTAAAGGGAGTCTTCTCTGAACATAGAGCAGGAGTAAGCCCTGAGCAACACTGGCTATTGCCCAAAACAAAAAGTAAGTTCGTTGAGTTCTAGTGCTATTCTGTATTAGACAGGTTAGCAATCTCTTTGTACTTAAACATATGACTCTATCCTTTGTCCCAGCTGGATCATTTAGCACATTTTAAATCCTAAATTGGTGTGAAGGTAGATACATTATTTTTTAGCAATAAAAACAGTTCACACATTGATTCATTCCCTTGACAACCTGTAGGTTAAACTGAAAAAGATATTTTTAGAATTCCTTTGTCTTGGCAAGGAGAAGAATAAATAGATGTATGGCTAGACAACCTTACTCTTGGATCAATTTGGTCATTTTATAAAGTAACCATGGCCAGTGGTAGTTGTGCCTAGTGGTTTTCTGTTTGTTCTTGATTTGGCTTCACTAAGCTCACTTTGCATGCCTATATATTAGCAGTGTTTCTCAGAGTATTGCATGGATTAGTGAGATAATGCCTGGTATAAGGTAGCCTCTTGTGTAATAGTATCAATTTTAATACATTAATTTATAAGCAATAATGAATGTCATGTAGGATCAGACCCTGAACAGTGGAATAAGATGCAGAAGTAGAATCCATTTTTGGATTCAGATCAAAGTATGGAGTGTTGTTGCGAATCTGCTGCTGATCCTACAAACCAGAGAGTAAACCTACTAATGAATATTTTCTCTCCCACTAAACAGCTAGGAAGAGAGAGTTGGTTTCTTTCAGTATTGAAAGGCACAGAAATTATCAGATGGGTTTACAGTGGTCTAAAGTTGTGAAACACCATGTAGTTATTTGTCTGGTCTCATAAAGGCTGAAGTAAAAACTTGGTTTGTGCACTGGGGATGGAGGGAAGATAAAAAAGGTCTCATTGTTTTTTACCATTGTTTATCTTTTAAGAAATAAATACAAAAATGTCATTACTTATTTGGTTTACTTTAGCCTTCTCAATTTTGGATGGTTTTTTTTTTTAGAAATGTAACTATTTACCTAAAGAATTAATATTTAGCCAGTTTTGGAATATTTATTGAACAAATATTTATTGAGTGTTCCAAATACTGGCCATTATGTTAGATGTGAAAATGCAGCAGTGAGCAAGAAATAATTTTTGCCTTCTAGAAATGTTTTGTTAAAAGTATAAAAGAAAAATCAGAAAATGGTTATAAAGTATTAAATGTATTTCATTAGAAGTATTGAATTTCAAAATAAATGACTCTTTTCCAATACGGATACCAGTAATGGAATAATTCTGAGCCAAAGAGATAGTTTGGTGCTCAAAAGCACATTCCTTGCAAACAAAAGGATGCAAGTTTGAGTCCTAGAACTACATGCATCCCACAGAACTACTGTCTGTAGACTTAGAAAATTCTAAGCATGGTAAAGGTCATTTCTGGTGATCCCAGTACTATTCTTGAGTATCACAGCATATCAAGAGGAGCATTGAACTATCTGGCCTAACTGGCAAGCACTATAGGGAACACCCCTTGGAGCCTTGAATGCTGCCTAGGCAGCCCCAGACACCTATAAAATGTAATTATACTTTAAAGACTTAAATGATGCTTAAAACTCAAGTAATAAGCTTATGTACTGAACGCAGTAAAAAAGAAATGCACCCTGAGTCAAAGAAGCATAGTATTTGACTTGTGAATGAAGGTCAAATTGTGTGGCCAAATAAACAGTTACAGACAAACTGGGAGACTAAGTCATAACAATCCTTTAAGGCATATTGTAAATATTCCA
>PVKC010034222.1:0-13788 GCA_004027635.1 Crocidura indochinensis | reverse complement strand
GTAGTTTGTATCACTGGTCTTCTCATAATGTTGTCTTTATCTGCCAAGAGTGAATGTCTCTGTCCTCCTATATATTCAGTTGATCAAACTGACATATGCTTACCATTCAGAAAACTACTTGAAGGAAACAGCTTTTGAAGATTTACTTTTTGAAAGGCAAAATTCCAACACTATTAGTTATAGAAAATATAATGTCTCTTTGTCCATCAAATTTGTCTAAAATGTTTTTTATTGACTTACTTGAAAAGGTAGGAGATCATGAAACCTTCTGCAATTAAAAAGATGATTTTCAAAAGTGTCAACAATATAGGCAGACAGCAGGATGGGGGATTGTGGGCAGGAGGAAAACTGAAATTCAACTATTAACATCTATTTAATCTACATATCACAGGCATTCAATTAAAATATTTTCATAATTTTCAAATCTTATTGCCCTACGTCCCACCATTTTTCATATCCTTTCCCAATCATGTCAATGTTCATATTTATTACTTATTTATAGTTTTCATATACATGTATGCACACATACATACATACATGTACATATACATGTATGCATGCATGTACCACATGTATCTGTGTAGTTTTAATTATACACTGATATATCCTAAACTCTTACTTATTATAGATTGATTAATCAATATTTCTTTATGCAGAGTTTATTAGTTGACTAAATTGAGTTCTAATTTTTTTACAAAAATAGTAATGTTATTTTTTATATAGACAATAACTTGTTGGACATAAATAAAATTTTGTCTAAAAGTAGAAGATTCAGCTAAAGTTTGGGGTTTGGATATAGTTGTATTTTTTTTTTGCTTTACCTCAATTGAGTTTCTTAGAGGATAGTCACATACAAATGGTTTAAGGGTTTGTTAGAGATCTGAGAAAAATTATACAGTGATCAGATTTCTTTAATTCTATCCATCCTGAAGTAGTGATTACCATAAATCTCTGCCCTTTGATTTTCAGGCCAGAATGTATTAAAATGATGACAGTTTATTTATACCTGGTGCTAAATGTTACCTCCCTCAGGCTGAAGTAACACAAATGTATAATATGCATTTTCTTTTTTTCTCACCGTTTAAACATATTCTTTTGCATTACATTTTTTATTTTTTTATCTTCTCTCTTATTTGTTGCTGTTATCTTGGGGAGTGGAGCATATATGGCAGTGTTCAAAGCTTACTCTTTTTCTACACCTAGACAAACTATTAGCAGGTTCAGGGAACCACGGGGGATTCTGGGGATTGAGCCCAAGTCAACTGTAAGTGCTTTATCTCTCCTATTATTGTTCAGGCCCTTGTCATGAGGCATCCACATCTTGGGTAATCTTGATTATTTATGTGTTAGTTTATGATCGCATACATTAGTCACAGTATTTGCATTTTAGCTTGCTGGAAGTCATTTTTACTTAACTTTGGTTTTCAGGCACACTCAACATTGTAGTCTAGCCAGAAGTCACTATAATGCTCACACATCTGCATGGAAAGCCAAAGTGCCAGGTTTCATCCCTTGCCATGGTATTGGCAAATCTTTTAATGTGGTCTTTACTGGGGCTCTCAAAGAGATGCTTTGTTTGCACACATCTGGCTATGCACCAGATGTTACAGGAGAGCAGTGAAACTATGCACAGGTGGGCAGCCCCGAGAATTGAAACAGGCTCCATATCTGCAAGAAAAGCACAGTTAGTCCACTAAGACTTCTAAAGAATTCCTTCTTCCAAATTTTGATTCCATCATGTCCATTTAACAGGTTCATTGAGTAATTCCTTTTCTTATCATTTTATAGCAAACTTATATACCTGTTATCAGTTTGAAGCTATTATAGATTCAATTGGTCATATCAAATCAAAACTTAGCCAAAAGGATTGGGAGATAGAACAAAAGTAAGGTGCCTGTAGAATAAAAGTTCTTCGGATGGACTTGGGTGGTGGCGGATGGAGATGGAGAGATGAGAGGCCTTTCTCCTCCAGCCCAGGACCACGTGTACCTCCCCCAGCCATCGAGGCTGCAGCTTCAGGATAGCTGTGGGTAGAAAACTCACATGCAGGCTTCAGGGTATATCATCTTTATTCAGGCCCTGGCCAACATGTGTGGCCTTTCATAACCATTTACGCTGGATCCCTATTCAGCCCTGCATAGTAACTTGTCCCTCAGCCATCTCTTCTCCATCCATCTTCCTTGCTCAATCTCTCTCCAAACCCTTCCTCCAAATCTCCTCTCCAAAAATCCTCATCAAAGCCCTCCTAACCTTCTGGTCAAACCTTTTGTTACTTCCCATAGACCCATCCCAGATATGGGCAGGTATTTCTTGTAGATAAGGTTACACAGGAAGAATAGGGGTTGGACAACAGGTGCGTGCCTTGTATGTAACTACCTCAGATCCACTGCAAGAACTGCAGATGGTCTTACAAGTACCTCCAGGAGTGATCTCTGTGTACACGTTCAAGAGTGAGCCCTCAGAAATGCCAGGTGAGACCCAAATCTCTCCCCAGTATACACGCACGCGTGCACGCACACACACATACACACACACACACACATTTGTCACATAAGTATCTGTAAATAAAACTGCAGGATTATATTCCCAGGATGTATTATTATAGCAGAATCAATCTCACAAAGATTCCTAAATTTATACCTAATTTAAGTTCATTTCTAAACAAAGAGAAAATAACTTGGACTAAAGGGCTAAAAGCCTTGCTTTGCTTAATACTCTAGTTTGATTCCTAGTACTGGAATTCCTAGTGGCTGGATATCTAAGACCCTCATGTACAAAGCCAGGAGTAAACTCTGAGCAGTACCAGATGAGGCATAATCTCCTGTCCTATCTTTACCCACCCAAACCCACACCACCATAAAAGAGCCAACTTCTTGCAGTTTAAATATCTTTTAGGAGTCTGCTACTATAACTTGACCAAGGATTCTTGTAAACAATTTTAGTGATAATCTAATCCTTGGAACTTTGGACTTCAATGGCTTTCTCATAGCTTTTCTCTTTCAATTCAGCCTAAACATCAGTTTTGAGTATCTTTCTTAAGACATTTAATGGCCCATATCTAATTAGTTCTGAACTTCTAAGCCTCACATTTCCTCATCTTTATAGTGGTAAGTATAAAACACTTAATATAGACTAGAGAAAAAAACTTTTCAAGTCCACACTTTAAATATACCTATGACCTCAGACAAAAATGTATACAATGAGGCAATTGTGCTAGTTGAAATGTGCTTTATGATTTGTAATTGTAGAACAATGAGAAATATTTTAACCTAATTTTATGTAAGTTATCAAGCAATATGAGTTTAATGTAATTCTGCCTATTTGAACTGATTAACAGATTAAATGGGAACCATACTTAAAACAGTATATGACACTAGAAGCCCCTTTGTTACCTGCCTTTACAATCATTTATGTCCTAACTTTATACTCTATATGGAAAATGTAGTTCTATATTAAAGATTTATTCTTCATATATAATGAATGTTATAGATATAGTTTTGATTTTAAATTTTAAGCAAAATAGCTAAGCTTTGCCATACAAGAATATTTGCATTTCTTGCTCTATACAAAAAGAAATTTACATCTTCCAACTTTAAGATGAATTTTATGTGTGAAATGAATGTCTCTTCCATTTCTTTTAAAATTCGCATAAACTTTGAGACCAAAAAAAATTAATAATACCGCCAGTCTACATCAAAGCCTGGTCTCATGCAGCAAAGCTCTATTCTTCTCAACTTCAAAAGAGGTACTACTTTTATTTTTGTAATATTTTCCATAAATGCTATTTAATTTAAACACAGTGTCAATAGTTATTTCAGCAAACAAATAGAAGTACTTAAAATAACCATGTTTATATCAGGAAAATAAACAGGTTGGATAAATAATCATAGTTCATAAGTAATAGTTCAAACTGGTGCTATTATCTTTAAAAAGAATAAAATTTCTCCCTGGAGCACATTCTAAATGCTTGGTAAACATGCAGTTGAATTGTGTGGTAAAAGTAATGACATTATTTCACATTCCAAACTCCAACCGCACGGCCCCTTTTGCTCAATGCAATTCACAGCTAGCAAAAACTGCTTAGTGCTGGATTTCACACCTGGTCTCCTGGGAGGAGATGGAGAAGCAGTAAATAGTACGAGAAAGATCATATAGGTGTCTGAGAGCCATCTGTGCACAGTGGTATAAATGACAAATCGCAGCATTTCATCTGTCCTCCCAATGTTAACCTCCTACTTAGGGGACTAAGACACAAGCAAGGATAGAGCTTTGTTTACTGGACTGGCAGAAGCCTTTCTTTCCCTTCCATCTGACTGAAAGCAAATGTAAACAGTAGGCAAATAAAGTCTGCCCCATTATCAATGCTTGTTCTTACTGCAGTGATGTGATTCTATAAGGCTGACCTCTCAAGCTGTTTTCCTGAGTTCCATCTGGACTTGTTTACACAGTGCAAATCTTATTTGTTTACTTCTAGACAACACTACTTGTCCTCTACCTCATCTAAATGCTGCTTTGTAAATTTCAATATTAAATAGAGACTGCTTTAGTGGGTTTCAGGCAAATCAAATTCAGTTTGTACTCCTTAAAACTCAGCAAATGTTAACTTCAAATCGTAACTCAAGGGGCCGGAGCCATAGCACAGCAGTAGGGTGTTTTCCTTGCATGCGGCTGACCTAGGATGGACCTAGGTTCGATCCCCCCAGGTTCCATATGGTCCCCTGAGCCAGGAGCAGTCCCTGAGTGTTCAAAAACAACAACAACAAAAACAACAACAAAAATTCTTAACCCATAGAATGCCAAACTCTGGGGTTGGCAATTATAGGAAGAAGCTTCTGTGCCACAATCATGGCAAGGTTCAACAATATGAAATACACAGTTCACTTGTCATTTTCATTAATTATGAGTGAATTTTATTTGCAATATAAATATATAAAATGTATCAAAACATATACATATGCATATTGGGGTCCTGGTTTTATTAGCTTTAAACAAATAGATTATTGTTTCAACAAATCGATTAATGTTCCAACAACATACAGGTTGTTAGCAGAACTTAGTGACTTGGGATTCTAGAAGTAATGTTCCTGTTTTCCTGTTAGTTTTGCTAGGAAAGCTTTCAGCTGCTTGAGACTGCCTATCTCTTCAGGTAGTTTACTACATGTAGATTTGCATTTTTAAGGTCAGTCAGAGTTTGGTGCTCTAAATCTCTTTCTACTACCAGCTAAATAAATTCTATTTTTACAGGATCTTGTGGTGTAGCCAGACCTACTAAGATAGGAATTACTATGCACATACTATATAACATAACTTAATAAAAATAGAACTTATAATTGTCAAGATCTAAGGCAGGGTTCCTGAAACTAAGGCTCATGGGCCACATGCAGCCCACAAGGACACTTATCCAGGCTGCAGAGTATTTTTGCCACTGCTCATTGTCCTGCTTAGCAGCCAACTCATCCTAAATCCACAGTGAGCATGTGTGAGATTCGATCATATTCTCTAACTCCCCTCCTCTCTGTCTCTCAACTCCGCTTCTGAGACTCCAGCAGGGGTCCTCAAACTATGGCATGCCAAAAGCAGGTTCATAGTTCCCATTGAAATCTGGTAAGGTTGATGATTTAACTTTATATTTTCTTCAGTTTAAATATTGTATTTGTTTCTGTTTCGTTTTATTACTTCAAAATAAGATATGTACAGAGTGGATAGAAATTTCTTCATGTTTCTTTTTAAACCGTGGTATGGTCTGAGGTACAGTGAACTGGACCACTGTTTAAAAGTTTGATGACCCCTGGTAAGTTATATCTGAAGGGAAAGTAAACCATTTAGAATCTTGACTGTCATAGCATTTCCGATTTTCTGTATGTGGGTATGTTTTGGGGTCTAGACTCAGCAGTGCTCATGAGCCATCTGACATTTATATTCACTACTGATTTTTCCAGTTATAAATAGTCTCCCACATGATGAAACATTTCATTTTATTTCTGTTGCATTGTTTTTCACACACAAGGGTAGTTTTGAAATTTTCTTTGCATATATTTATTGGGTTCACCAGTTATTGAACATTTTTGAAGTGCTCAATTATTTTACGAATTTATTTTTAGCATTGAACAAGTTTTGAAAGGCCTACTCTATATCTTTATTCAGCACAAGCTTGAGTTTCTAAATGTCTCCTAAATAATAAGTTTTATATTCCAAAGTAGAAACATATAACTAGATTATTGATGATTGAGGCAAGTTTTCAGTACCATTAAATAAAAGAAATAATGTTTTTATTCCCTTGCAGATTTCTGCTTTAAAGAAAATAAAGACTAAGGGGCAGTGATAGCACAGTGGGAAGGGTATTTTTACCTTGCACACAGTCAACCTGAGTTCTTTTTTGGGGGGGAGGTCACACCCGGCAGTGCTCAGGGGTTACTCCTGGCTCCATGCTCAGAAATTGCTCCTGGCAGGCACGGGGGACCATATGGGGCACCGGGATTCAAACCGATGACCTTTTTCATGAAAGGCAAATGCCTTACCTCCATGCTATCTCCCGGCCCCCCGACCTGAGTTCTATCTCCAACAACTGATATGGTCCCCTGAGAGGGAAAGAGAGAGAGACAGACAGAGAGAGAGAGAGAGAGAGAGAGAGAGAGAGAGAGACAGAGACAGAGACAGAGACAGAGACAGAGACAGAAAGACAGAAACAGAGACAGAGACAGAGAGAGACAAAGAGACAGAAACAGAGACAAAGGCAGAGAGACAGAAACAGAGACAGAGAATGTCTAATTTAATCCCCCTAAAGAGTAATTTTTATTTATTTTTAGTTTTGAGGCCAAACATAACAGTGCTTAGGTCTTACTCTTGTTTTTTGTTTTCCAGGATCAAGTCTAGTGGTGCCTGAGGAACCATATTTGTTGCCGGGAATTTAACCAGAGTCAATGACATGCAAAGTGTCCTATCCCAAGTAGGATATCTTTGGCCAAGATTTTGGCTATTTTCTTCTGCATGTTTGTTTATTTACTTTAAAAGTGCTCATAAATGGGCAGGTGATATAGCACCAGGACAGGGTTATATGCCTTGCATACTTGGGGATGGTGCAATCCCTGGAACTACTTACTAGCCATGTCTCACTCTTACTCCAGAACTGAAGGCTTTAGCCATTAAAATCCATGAACACTACCCAGGGTGTCCTTATATTGTGGGTGCCTCTAGTATCACAGAGATAGTCCTGGAGGCCCTTGAGTACTGCAGATATCAGATTCTAGCATTGAACTGTCTTGTCTGCTGGCAGAACATCAGCCAAATTGGTCCCAAACTTCTTGAATGCTGTTTAGAAGGCCCCAAAGTAAATAAAGTAACATAAAATACCACCATGATAAATTAGGTTTTGTATACTATTTGAAATAAGATCACTACTCCTACTCATTTTAGAGCTGAGCTATGCAGTCAATCTTCACAGTTGACACCTGAACATTTTCTATTCTTGCTTGACTCACAGTATCAATGAGAAAACAGTAGCACAATATTTTATGTCTATCACTTCTAAGAAGGTATAGATGGGAAAGAGCTGTATAAGGAAAAGATAAGTAAAGGAAAATAAGTAGTGTTTCCCCTTAACAGTACATGCTAAATCATGGGATTGATGACTTTCTACCAGGGGCATCTAGAGTAATTTCTCCTTTTGTCTTTAAACTCCATGATTTACAATACTGCTCATAATACAGCTGTTTCAGGATTTTAGAGTTCCAACACCCATCCTACCACCAGGTTGACTTTTGCTCCACCAGTGTTCCCAGTTTTCCACTCACAAGCCAAGCCTGGTCCCTTAGCAGGTACAAATTCATTTTATATTGCTGTTAAAACAACATGGAAAAAGGAATGATCAGACAATAAATCCATAGAAGTTAATTTTTTGTTAGCATTATAGCTCATGACTAAAGTCATTGTCTGAGTAGGTAATTTCTTCTCAAATAATAAGTTAAGTGACACTGCTTGAATATTTTAAAGTAATGTTTTAAAGCCATAGGTATTTCATTAAAAGTTTTTATTAGTATATATTTTATTTGAGGATTTTAGTGGGACACTTTTCAATGCTCAGGGCATACTCCTGGCTATGCGCTCCAGAAGGAACATATGAGTTAGGGAGACAGATCATACTGGATCAGCCATCTGTACTTAACACTTTTCTGGCCCCTAGCTGCTATATATATGATGTCCTCAAGGATTCATTTCTCCCATTTAAAATGTGAATGACCTTAGGCAAGTCACTTCCCTTTAAGGGTCATGTTCTCATTTTCTGTGAGAGGTGAATAAAAGGAATCACTGAACTTAAAATTATTTGATTTTTTGGCTATCATTTTTCTTCTGATTACTTTATTTAATAAAGAATTTAAACAGAATTTTTATTCTTGAACTGCTGACTGAAACGCTTTTATGACCATGTTTATATAGGTACATTAAAATGCTAGAAGTGACTTTCTCTGACTATAGGAATACATGCTACACACTTTTAATGCTGATACAAATTCAGAACCTCTACAAGCTCTCATTTTGAAAGTTTAGGCATCTGTTAAGCTTATGGGAAAAAAAGAAGTCATAATTCTTATCCTTATGATCAGCTTATTTTGACAGAAATGGCTAAAAGAAAAAAATTGTCATCAACACAACACTTAATCACACTTATCACATGACTTCTGATGATCATTTTTCTTCTCTGTCCTCCCCACTAGAGTGCAAAAAGTTTTAGAATAGTAGTGGCTATCTTGTTACAATATATACCTAGCACCTAAGAGGTTAAAAATGATAGCTATGTGGAATCATTTCAATTTGTTATTTCAAAATATGGTATTTTACTTAAGTTGGTTTCTTAAATACAATAATATTACGACAACCATTTCAGAAAAGTACCAGTGCTATCCCAATTTTAGCAATGAGAAAATTAAGAAACACAGAGGCTAAATGTAATTTATTCAAGCAATTTAAGTGTTAGAGGCAAGTTTATTTGGTCTGACTTTAAAACCTGAGAACTTAATTATCATACAACATTCTTGTTTATGGTAAGTAGCAGATATTTATTCATATTTATTAACCTATTAAATGAAACATCACTTAAGTTGAAAAATGGGTTTGAATTTAATTAGAATTTTATTCAATTAATGCAAAATATATATGAGCTGCAAAAAGGAGATGCTCTGCTTGGCAACTGGGCAAAAACAGAGTAGATGGCAGTTTCTGCACACAGTTAAGATTCAAGATTGAATAACTTAGTCTATGAAGAGATTATATACAGAGCAGGAGTATACAAAAAATATGGAGTGTTTTAGAAGCTTCAATGAAGGAAGGTAGCAACCCAATCAAAACACTCTAGAGATGACATTTGAGAAACTTCTTTCAGAGAGATAAGATACAGGGGAAAATATCACAAGTGTGAAGAACAAAAAAGACAGAAAAATCATAGCTCAAGGAAAAAGCTATCTAAATAAAAGGTTAAAAAGCAGCTAAAATGCTCAGGTTATATTTTCCTCCTCTTCACAGAACTCAAAGATTTACTGATGTTAATGAATTATTTGGGTAAGAATAGAAATAAGGAAAAGCTTAACATTGGCTGATACACAATTGAAGCTGTGTCATCTCCAGAATTAGAATGTGGTCTCTACGGTCCAAGAGAGTGTTATAGGTTTTAAATATTGACAAAGAACGTTGTCAAGAAATTGTATCACATCCTGAAAGATTCACTTTTCTGACATTTTGGTTAAGAAAAACAATTTTATTCTATTATAATTTGAGTTCTTAGACTCACAGAATTATAGCAATAGAGGGATCTGATGAAATCATTTATACGAAAGACTAAAATGTGCTTTCAGTATCTTCCAACCAACTTCATTTCCCATCTTTCAATAATAAATACATTTTTGCCAGGGCTATTCTTACAGAAACCTAGAGAAATAAAGTCTCAAAAACATCTATCTGTTGATCTAGAACCAACGTGACAATATTGATCTTCACTGTCAAGTACTGAAATGCTCCTAATACCCTAACTTAGAGCCATGCATTAATAACTCTATGAATGGCTTCTATGAAGAAGAGATACCTAGGGTATTTAAAGATTGGATTGCAATTTTGTGATTTGTGATTAACAAAATATTTTTGGAGGGGACAAGAGCACATCTGTCAGTACTCAAAGCTTACTCCTGGCTCTACGTTTCAGGAATCACGCTTAGTAGGCTCGTAGAGCCATATGGTGTGCTAGGGATAGAAACTGCACCAGCTGACTGCAAGGCAACTGCACTATCTGCTATACAATCTCTCCAGCCACAGACCATGAGATTTTGAATGGTAGATGTGAAAAATAAATGAGAATTTAAAGGTCAAATCTCAATATCTTTCTCTTGATTAAATTACAAGGTCAAATTTGTTAGTGACTTACTTTCCACATATCTAGAGTGAAAAAATTTCCTTCCATAACTTTTAATCCTTCCATAACTTGTTGCAAAAAATATAATTGTATAGGGGCCAGAGTGGTGGTGCAAGCAGTAGGGTGTTTGCCTTGCATGCACTAACCAAGGACAAAACGCAGTTCGATCCCCCAGCATTCCATAGGGTTCCCCAAGCCAGGAGCGTTTTATGAGTGCATAGCCAGGAGTAACCCATGAGCGTCAACAGGTGTGGCCCAAAGCCCTAAATATAAATATAATTGTTTAGCAGTGAACTACACATTATAACACAAAATTAAAGTATTTTAGATGGCATAAAGTATTTAATGCAGTCCTCAATTTTTTTTTTTTTTTTGGTTTTTGGGTTACACCCAGCAGTGCTCAGGGGTTACTCCTGGCTCCATGCTCAGAAATTGCTCCTGGCAGGCACGGGGGACCATATGGGGCACCGGGATTCGAACCGATGACCTTTTGCATGAAAGGCAAACGCCTTACCTCCATGCTATCTCCCGGGCCCCAGTCCTCAATTTTTTTAATTTTGTTTTTGAGCCAGGCTTAATCTTGGCTATGCGCACAGGGATCACACCAGGACATGCTAGGGAGAACCTTATACAAAGCCAGGGAATGAACTAAGGTAGTATACTAACGACACAAAAGTGCAATTCCCACTCTACTACCTTTCTCCTATTTTCTTGCCTTTCATGACAAATAGGATGTTTCATTATTCTGAGGGTAAATTCATATCTGCTGAATGTGTTTTTCCTCCCAGCTTCCAGCATAAGTTCTGAGCCTTCCTAAACCTTTTGATAAATGAAATTTTTAACATTTTTATCTTGCCAGAATTATCATTTGAAATTTTTTCAATTAAACTTATGGTTACTTCTTTGATTTCTCCTTCTTTGTATTATTTAACTCACAACAGCTCCATCATCATTGGCTGTAAAATTTTTGATTTAATTGAATGGTCAATAGTATGAATTTTGTGTACTTGCAAATAATGAAATAGGCAAAATATGTTATTCTCAATATTGATTCACTGGAAGCAAGTATATTATATGTATGCTTACTTAATATATACAAATATATATTGGGCATTAAATAATATTTTTATTTTATTTATTTATTTATTTTTGGTTTTTTGGGTCACATCCAGGTGCCTTTAAGGGTTACTGCTGGCTCTGTACTCAGAAATCACTCCTTGAAGTCTTGGAAGACTAAATAGGATGCCAGGAATCAAACCACTAGTTCCTGGGTTGGCCAAGTGCAAGGGAAACACCGACCGCTGTGCTATCTTTCTGGCATTTTTTTTATTTTGCTTTGGGACCACACCTGGTGGTGATCATGAGTTATTCTTGGCTCTGCAATCAGAAAACACTTCTGGCAAGCTCAGGTGGCTATATTGGATGCTGGGGGTCAAACCTGGGTCTACAGCACGAAAGGCAAATACCCTACCCACTGTGTTATCACTCTTGCTCCGAAATAAAGATACATTTGCAAGTGCCAAATACACAAGAAATTTGTTCTTTAGAATTAAATAATATCTTATTGAAAATAGGTTGCATAATAGACTAGTAAAAAACAATGTATGAGTCAGAAGTCTAACAGGCACATTAAAAAATTGATTATAACATTTAGGTCAAATTCATTTTTAAGATGCTAAAGAATTTTGACATTAGAAACTATAGTTTTCTTGTCACATATTTTTTGTTTTTTTAATATTATAAATATTTTTATTTTGTTATTTTATTTTTAAGGTAGTAAGAACAAAACAATAAAAGTAACAAATCCTCATTTATGTGCCCAAAACTTTCTCCATAGAGATAAAATGTAACTATAAATATCAAAGCATATACTTAGCAATCAAACACTCAAATCTTCTTGGAATATTCCCAATTTCTGAATGTAGATAAGATCTAATGCCACAACTGATCTCCCTTAATTTACATAACAGTGATTTAATTGAGGTTAATCAGAAGAGTGAGCTCTAACTATTTAATTCTGGGGGGTGTCAAATAAAAAAACCACTTTAATTTCATATGTTCTTTTTTTTTATTATTTTGAGCCACACCCAGTGGCACTCAGGAGTTACATCTGGCTCTGCAATCAAAATTCCTGCTCCTGGCAGGATCCGGGAACTATATGGGATGTTAATGATCGAACCATGTCAGTTCCTGGTCAACTGCAAGGCAAATGCCCAACACTATGCTATCACTCTGGCCCCTCATATGCCTTCTTTTGGATTTACTTTCACTATTTTCAAATTAGTTATAACAATATATTCTTCAGGTTATAAAAAGTAAAGCTATTTTATTATGTAGTATTTATTATTAAGGTGCTGTGATTTATAATGCTGATGACTGAATTTTCTACATCCAACACCAAATCCAATACAAAAGTATCACTTCCCATCTTCCAGAGAGAAACTCATTCTCATCATTAATCCCAACGTTTTATGATTGTAAACATAGGATTAATGTAAGGAATGTCTCCAGCTCTTATGCTAGATAATGGTTGGAAGTAGGCCAAATACGTGCGAAGCTACCATCTGTCCAGAAAGGAGCCTTTTATTTAAGAATCCATTTTAGTATAGATATTTGGCAGTCAAAAAGGGTCAGAAGCATACCAATGTTGTGCTAAGGTTTAACAAAACAGTAAACTTCAAGTACAGTTCTTTATCTACTGGGTCCTAAATATTCATTAAGTCAATTCCTTTTCCCTGGACAGACAGTTTCATCCAAGGACCAGAACTCAAAGGAATCTAAACAATTATTAGGATCTGCTGAAATACATAATAGCTATTTTAATTTAATTTGATTTGCTACTGAATAGCAAGCAACTAGTATTGTTAGTGATGACCTTTGGGAGGTAGGCTTTCAGTAAAACCCATTTCATTTTGTTGCTTTGTTTTGTGTTGTTTTGTTTGTTTTTGAGCCACACTCAGCAATGTTCAGGGCCTGGTTTTAACATAATGCTCACCGATCACTCCTGGTAAGGCTCAGAGGATCATATGTGAACTGGGGATCGAACTCAAGTAGACTACATGCGAAACAAGCATTTTCCTAATCACTGTACTATCAATCAGTTCCATCTTCTTTACTTTTTTTTCTGAGGGGGTAGGGGGAAAACCCGACAATTATCAGGAGTCACTCCTGACTCTGCACTCAGAAATCAGTTCCCTCATAAACCATCTGGGATGCTGAGAATCAAACCTGGGTTGGTCCCGGGTCAGTCACGTGTCCTACTTGCTGTGCTATCACTCGGGGCCCTACTTTTTTTTTTCCAAATATATCTTAAATATTCTCTCACTCAAAAGAAGAAAAGAAAGAAAGAAGAAAGAAAGAAAGAAAGAAAGAAAGAAAGAAAGAAAGAAAGA
>PVKC010034221.1:0-13653 GCA_004027635.1 Crocidura indochinensis | reverse complement strand
TTTTTTTTTTTTTTTTTTTTTTTTTTTTTTTTTTTTTTGGTTTTTGGCCCACACCCAGCAGTGCTCAGGGGTTACTCCTGGCTATCTGTTCAGAAATAGCTCCTGGCAGGCACAGGGGACCATATGGGACGCTGGGATTCCAACCAATCACCTTAGGTCCTGGATCAGCTGCTTGCAAGGCAAACACCACTGTGCTATCTCTCCGGCCCCAGCACTGTGTTTTCTTAATAAGTTATATGGTTTAGGTCTTGTTGATCTTGAAATTTCTGAGTTACATGGTTCTGAAGATGGTGGCACATCATGAATTAGTCACAGAGTTGTGTTTGGGGTTTTTGAGCTGTTGAAAGAATGACTAGTTTTGGGCAGGAATTGACTGTCTTCCCCCAGTATTAATGGTAAACTCCATAATGGTAGGACAATAGGTAGGGTTTTGGCATGACCCTTGTTTAAAGAAACTGGCAATTTTCATGGTTGAGGGCTTACCTACTTGAACCTCTGTAAAATTTCACTCTTCTGGGTGGAGAGTCTACATACCTCAAGCTGAGTGCAGGGCTCATTCCTGCTTCTGCACTCCAGGGTCACTGCTGGCAAAACCAGAAGGACCATATGTAATACCAGGGATTAAACCTAAAAAGGCCCCATGCAAGGCAAATTCCCTACCTGCTTTCCTGTTCAAATTCAATTTTCTCTTGTCTTCTCACTAGTATTTTTACAGTTGATTGGAACATTTTATGGATGTCTTTACTGACACAATCTATGATATAACAAAAAAGAAAAAAACATTGGGATTAATTTATGATTAAAATAAATGTAATTAAAAAAGAAATGTATCTAGTCATTCAATATGCAGATGTCCTTTTAACAAAATTCAGAGTTGATTGCTAACAAAATTCAGTGCTCGTTTATAGGAAAAAAAAAACTTCTTTCATTGGAGGAAGCATTTCTCCAGAGAATGTGAAGCTGCTATCACACTTACTGTGAAAGTCTAGCCACCTTCCCTCAAGGAGAGTGAAGAAATTTGGGAACCTCTCAGACCACATGCAGTTAGCATTATGCTAGAGGTCCTAGGCCTGGAGACTGGGAAGGAAAAAGACAAATGGTCTTTTCATCAATAGAACTATATAGAGAAGAAACTTTGAGGCATGTGTCCAGATTGGGGTCTTGCTGGTCAAATTCCTCCAGTGGGACAAAGCTCTCAAAGCAAGGGCATTTAGGACAAAGCACTCTAAAGATCCGCCTTCTGGAAATAGGACATTGGCAGTGCCCAGTTCAAATGACCTGGTAGACATAAGCAAATCTGTACATTCTCAGGCTCCTTGCCATGACACCTAGAGAACAGTCTAGCTTAGGAGTATGTCTAAAGATTTCCCTGTGTTCTCTCTGAGCGGATCTGGAAAGCCCTCAGCATGTATAAACCTGTCACCTCCTTTCCTAGGGGCCTGACAAACTCCTGTGGTCTCTGATGCCCTTCACAACTATGTGAAGTCAAAACTGACTTTAGAACTCACACTCTCCTTCCTGTTCTTTAATATTTATCAATTCAATCCCCTATTGGTTTTATGGGTCATGAAGATCTCTCAATAGAAACATTAAAGGATTTACAATAAAAAGCTAATTAAATAGGACTTATCAACATCACCGTACCCATAAATTTAGTATTACATATAAAAATCAGTTGCTTTTCTTATATAGCAGCAATAGGAGATTGTACATTGCAGAGAACACAATTTGCAGTAGGATAAAGACTAGAACTCACTTAGGCGTGAATCTAATAAAATATGTTAATACCTGAATACTGACAAGCCTAAATCAATGAGAATTGAGGCAGCTGGGAGTAGGCCCATCACCAGGATCCCGTCAGGGTTTGGGGTGGCCTCAAGCCTGGGCAGTTGAGGGGTACAGCAATGGGGACTGGGTCAGTCTGCTGTGGCTTTGCTATTGGGCATGATGAGCATACAGTATTTCTAGAAACTCATCATGTGAGACCAAGAGTTCATGATCAGACACCAGAGGCCCTCAAAAGTCTGCCAGGAATGGTTGTGAGGTGTCTGAGTCAGGCTGGTCTCCCCAAGATAAGAAATGTTCATGTGTCTTTGTGGGAAAGGGTGCACCTCCCTCCAATAGGCTCTAAAAGAGTTTTTATGAGCAAAGGCCAGAAACCTTACCTTTTCCACAGAGCATAAAGATATTCTAGAGTAGGACATATTTAAATAATGGGTAATCTGTAAATAGAAAATTCAATATTCTCATTGAATAAATAAAGGAAGGAAGGAAGGAATCTTCCCCACTGCTCTCCCCTTTCCCTGTTGATGAAGTTCAGTCATGACCTGATAGGAGGATGGTGTAACAAACAGAAATACCCAAAGATCCCTGAAATAGAGCTGGATATTTTTGCACTAAACTTTTCAGAACAACCTTTACTTCCTTTAGAAGCTTGGTGTCTATTCATACTGTGGTGAACTTCCATCCATATGTATGAAATTGCATGTGAACTTATGTAGTTTTTTCAGGGTTCTAAACAAAATTGGATCTAAATCTTACCCAAAGTATTTTTTGGTAATCATATAATTAGCAAAGAGACAGAAGATAAATGAGAGTGAGAGAGAGAGAGAGAGAGAGAGAGAGAAGAGAGAGAGATTATGTGGTGGGCTTGTCTGAATGGAGAGGTGGGAGATCTGGCAGTTAAAACTAACCACTTTGAATATTAGTATTATGAAAGTAACAGAGAGGCAGCTGTAAACATTGACTACCCAACTCAGAACCTCCATTTTTTTGGTGGGGAGTCACACCTGGCAGCACTCAGGGGTTACTCCGGGCTCTATGCTCAGAAAATCGCTCCTGGCAGGCTCAGGGGACTATATGGGATGCCGGGATTAGAACCACTGTCTTCTGCATAAAGGCAAACACCATACCTGCATGCTATCTCTTTGGCCCTTTGTTTTTGTTTTTGTTTTTTTTTTGAACCACACCTGGCAGTGCTCAGCCATTATTCATGGCTCTGTGCTCAGAAATTGCTCCTGGCAGACTTGGGGCGATCATATGGGATGCCGGATATTGAACCCCAGTTGACTGCATGCAAGGCAAATGCCCTACTTGCTGTACCCAAACTTACTGTGCTTTGGCCCAAAAGCTCCTGTTATTTACCGTGGTATTACAGGCTTCGGATTCTCCAAGGACATACAGATGATTATTCAGACAGACATGCTTTCCCTCCAACTGAAGATGACCTCAAATGGATTTTTTTTTGTTTTGTTTTGTTTTTGGGCCACACCCGGTGACGCTCAGGGGTTACTCCTGGCTATTCACTCAGAAGTCGCTCCTGGCAGGCACGGGGTCCATATGGGGAACCGGGGGATCGAACCACGGTCCGTCCTAGGTTAGTGCAGGCAAGGCAGGCACCTTACCTCCAGCGCCACTGCCCGGCCCCCATGAATTTTCATACTCTACTTCTCAACTGGTCTTCTGAAACTTTTTTTTTCTAGCTGGTTCTTCCCACCCTTCTCTCATCGCTCTTCCCACTCATCAGAACAAGATGCTACTTTGTGCAATGCAAGTCTACCTTCAGCCCCAAATATATGAAGAAATACACAGGATTTAAATAACTAAAGTAAAACATTGATGTTGGATGAAGATAAAGATATTAATTTGGGCACATATGTGTTCAAAGTCCTCTTTCGAACTCCAAGGTCATTCTCTAATTTTCACCAATGAGTCATTTATCATCAGATATCCCAGTTCTGCACGGATTTCAATCCCAAGAGTCTTGGTAGTGTGAACAAGGCAAAGATCATAGTATTTACAGGCTATCAGGTACACCTTAGTCTGTTCATGTCGACAAGCCATTTGGGATGCAATGGGACCAACCAAGGACAATCTTGGCTGGTGTAAGTTGGTCAGAGGACAAAGCCTCTTCCTTTTACTGGCTCTATGAAGGAAACATTTCCTTTGAAGGAAATGCTTTGGTCAAAACTTCTCTGTTGTAAATTGAGAAACGGAAGCAATTTCAGCAAAAGAAAAACATTTTCTAGAGTCTTTCAGGTGCAGCCAGAGAAACACTTAGCTGTATAAGCAGCTAAGATGTCCATCCAGGGAGCATTTACATACACACATAGGTGAACTGGTTTGCACTTGGTTCCACTTGATGCATGTGAAGTTTCAGTCTGGGGAACTCTGGTTAGTGAAGAGTCAGCCAGGAGGTAATGGACCGAATTCCAGTTCCCGGTGGTCTGTGTCATCCTGAATTTGGTTCGATCTTTCTCATAGATCCTGTTTGTGAACTTGCCTCACTATGTCTGGGGTGTGATTATCTAGTTACAAAGACCCAAATGCGCACAATTATTTCTTCTTTCTTATCACTAGTACCCATTCTTAGAAGTTAAAAATCCAATCTGTTGACCAGATTCTGTTTTTCCCGTTAGGAGCATTTCACAGGGTAATTTTTGTGATGAATGTTCCCAAAGAACCTATCCTAGCATGCAGAAGGAAATGATTCAAATGTGAATAGAGAGAATATTTGAATACATTGACTATATTTATATATGCACACATACACATTCATTTATACATACGTATATAAATAAAGTACTTAATTAAATGTATCGTATAGAATTTCAAATAAAACAACTGCATTTTATTGGGAAAAGAAAAAGCAAGGCGTTTCCAAACAGCTACTTGAAAAAAGAACAGAGGATCCAACAGACAAAGTTGGCTCTGCCTTTTCACACAGGCTAAGGAAGGCTGGCTTTGACCAGAGCAAAGGTTGCATGGTTCTGTTGGGGAACTCAATGCCAGTGAATCCATTCATCTTGTCAGGGACTTTCTGCTTTCCCAGGGCTTCTGGAACATGCATGAAGAGATATCGCTAAGGCTCGTTAGATAAGATGCAGAGGCCATAAGAAAGTAAACTGACCTGTTTCCTTCAGTCCTCAAAAAGTGGGGCTTGACCCACATTTTATTCAGAGCCATTATGTCACAGACTGTGGCTAGCACTCAATTATTATTCTGAAACCTAGTGGAGAGCATCTATTAAATATTATTTGCTTTACACAAAGTTCTTTATCAAATGAGCATATGCCTTAAATGTTCTGATTGGGTTCTGATACAAATACAATCACTATTTTCTTATTTTTTGGAGAGACTTGTCTTTATCTTTCCAAAGTGTTTATCACTCTATCAGGGAGCCGGACATTCTCTCGTGCAATAATGAAATGGTGATTTCTTAGAATTATTTGGGGGGGGGGTCAGAGAGGTAGCTCACTGGACTGAATGCGTATTTTGCATGTTCGAGGCCCAGCTTTGATCACTGCCAACTGCAGAATCCCCTGACTACAGTCTGGAGTGACCTCAAGAACCACTAGGTGGGGCCAAAAGCCATCCTGCCCCCATGGAATGCTGGGGAGAATGGAGTGAATAATAATTCATAGATTACAAGATTACTGGTTTAAATTGGAATTTGGAAAAAGTTTTATATTATCCTTTTGCTCCTGCAGTTTATCTCATTTTCCACTCTCTTTTTTTTCTTTGGGGGGGGGGGCACACCCGGCGGTGCTCAGGGGTTACTCCTGGCTGTCTGCTCAGAAATAGCTCCTGGCAGGCACGAGGGACCATATGGGACACTGGGATTCTAACCCACCACCTTTGGTCCTGGATCGGCTGCTTGCAAGGCAAATGCCGCTGTGCTACCTCTCCAGGCCCCATTTTCCACTATCTTAAGGAAGAAACATAAATCTTGGAAAACAGATCAAGGCAAACGTAATTCGAGCTGCTTCAGAAACTATTATAAAATAGCTCCTGTTAGAGCCCATTCTATTGTTACAAAGGAGGAAGCGAAGACATTGGGAACTCTGACCACATCCCACCACTGAAAATAGCAGACTTAGGCCAGATCTCACGTTTTTTGTTTCAGCAACTTTCTTTTATTTGCTGAGGTGTCTTCAGTTTGCACACCTGGAGTTGGGGCTAGGAATGGAAATGCTTGACTGGCTGAGATGTACCAATGCATATGGTTTCTCCCACAGTGGATTAGACTGCATGGCCCTCATGATCATATTTCACTGGGATCTTTTTGAAAAGTCTTTCTTAAAAAAATCCTGTATGTTTATTGAGATATCATTCATATAATTGATTGGTTTTGCATGAATACAATTTAATGGCTTCTAGGATATTCACAGTTATGCAATACTTCTAGCACTTCATCATCACCCACAAAGAAAAGCACAATCATTAGCTGTCACTTTCCATCCTTGTTTCTGCAGCGCCTGACAAGTGCAATGCAGTTGCCTCTGTTGGACTGAACATCCTGTCTGAAAAGAAGCATGCAAACGTGGCCATCCGTGTCTAACTTCATTCACTTAGTGTGTTATTTCTTCAGGTTCACCTAGGCTGCAGAATATATTCATCTCCCCTGAGGAAACTTCCATTTTATAATTTAATCACATGAATTGATAATATATACTTTAAACAGAATTTTAAAGAGTTCATCCGCTTGATGGATACAGTCACTTTTGGTTATCATGAATAACGCTGATCTTTCTAAGCATTTGTGGGCATGCTTATCTGGTTTAACTGTATTTTTTGAAAGGAGATGCTTGTCCTATTTCTCCTGGGAATTTAACTAAGACTAGAATGGCTGGATCTGCTGGCAAATTCCATGTGGACCTCCTGGAGACATGCCAGGCTGTTTTTCCTGTCCTGCTAATAGGCACTAAGTTCTCCATGACTGACAACTCTGGCAAAGGGGACACTCCCTGCTCTGGGAAGCTGATGCTGGTGAGCATCGTAACCAGATCTTGTCTTCTCTAACGAGCCAAGATTTATCATCTGGTTGGCTGTAGACAGTCATGTCCCGGAAAGGAAAACAGATGGAACAGTCAGATAATCTTCAACCACAACCCATCTCTTAAAGTTGTTTTTTTTTTCTTCCCCAGTGAGTATATGAAAGAAATTTTATAAATTAGAGTCACAATAATAGCTCACATCTGTGGAAAACTGGACATGTAAGTAGGTAATCTAAGAAGCAAAGGGAGTATGTTTTAACTAATTTTAGAAACAGAAAATGATATTTAAAAAATCATAAAGACATACAGCTATACTTTATCTACATTAATGACTATGTGGGGAAAACCAAGCTTAAAGAAAAACTAAGAAGATGACCTCCTCTAAATGGAAAACTATTCAGAAAGACTCGAGCACGAAATCACTTGAGGCATTTTATTGCCAAAAAGGAAAACAGAGTAAATCGCTGTTGTCTTTTCTGAGGTGCACAAAACTCGTTGTCAAATAAAGTATCAAAGAAGCTAGCAATTATTAACTGAAAGAGAAATGGGGAGTGTTCAAATACAACATTTTTTATTGATGTTTATTCAGTTTTCCTATTGCAAAATGCCCATCTCTTGCCTAGAATGGAGCGTTCTTTGAATAGTTTTGACCGCAATGGCCTCTTCCAGGGATGGTGAGTTTGACTCGCCATCAGAAACAAATGGTACACAGCATTTGTTTGGTATAAAGTTCAAGATTAAAAAAAAAAAGCCAAATGTTAATCACAACAAATGTTAAGGATACAAAAACCACCACTTATAAAGAATACTCATAATTGATACGGTAATGAAAGTGCCTATAAAAAGAATCCTAACATACGTCAGAAGTTATAAGTTTCTTCTGATAAATAAAAACCAAGCAGCCTGGATTTGCTTCAGCATCTTAAGAAAAAAAATTACGAGGTATCTAACTAAAGGGTATTATTGTTGTTGATTTTTGAATAAAGTTGACCATACAGGAATTCCCCATTTGGATTAAAATTCTGAATCCACAGCAATGTAAAAAATGTAGACGCAGGCATTCTAAATTGCCTTAGAAACAGAAGAACTCCCTTCTACGTTCATCCTTCAGATCCAGCTATCAGCTGCATGCAGGCCTCTTCAGTCCTTCAGAAAGATGAGACTTTTCTATTTAGCAACCAATCCAGGAGCTAGATTTCAGCACACTAACCACATCTTCCTTCTCCACATTATACTTGTATGCTTTAGGTCCAGAAAAGAAGAAAATGTAGCCTAAAAAAAGAGAAAGAGAGAGACAGAGGAAATTGTGGTTGTTGGAAATGACTTGCAAGTGGATGGATGGGAGTGCAATTGCCTTCTAGAAATGACCCCCCAAAAATACTAGGACTTGCTGAGGTACCAGTGAGCAAGTCCTAGAGTCCCCCACACCTTTTATCACCCCCTCTGTTCTGCTGCCACCCTCTCCAGGGGGTCACTGACCAGATTAGCCCCACTAATCTGCTGTTTTCGCCCAGGCAGTCCCATTGGTAAACGGCCCTTTCTCCTTCTCCTCTCTCTCCCCTTCCCTCTTCAACACTTCAGTCCTTTGAGTCCCAGGTAGAAATCTCATCTTCCAATGCTGGTCTGGTCTTTTTTCTCTTCAAACCACCTCCTGTTAACTACTGTGAAGGCCACCTAGCACCATTTCAATCTTAAATAATAGATTCTCTTGTTTTCTAGTGGTTTCAGCTATGTGGACAGCCCTCGTAGATAATAACTGACATAAGAGCAGAGATCACACATACGACTATGTGCATTTCTGAGCAGTGTCCTGCTCCCTCGCATACTCTGAGAAGTCTGTGTCGACTGAGTGATCCAAAAACCCCAGTCAAATTACTCAATCTCAATTTACTAAATTTCATTCAATTCAGCTTTTCCCTATCTTTAGGATTGGGTTGATGAAGTAAGGAAAGGCAAGAGAAAAGCTGAGAGTATGTGTCTTTTAAAGATAAAAATGACCTTTTTGATCTGGGTTGACTTTTAACACGGGTGGACTGAAGCTACACAATGCAAACTTTAAATTTGCCAAGAGAGAACCACAATGGCGGACTGTTTATAATTGCTCTTTCTTCCTTATTAGAAACTGCAGAGCAAAAAGAAGCATCAAGAATTCCAATTTGGAAGCCCATTTTCTGTCTTTTTTTGTTTTTTGTTTTTGGGTCACATCCGGCAGTACTCAGGGGTTACTCCTGGCTCCATACTCAGAAATTGCTCCTGGCAGGCACAGGGGACCATATGGGGCACCGGGATTCGAACCGATGACCTTTTGCATGAAAGGCAAATGCCTTACCTCCATGCTATCTCCCGGGACCCTGTCTTATTAAAGCAGAATTCTTCATTCTTATTACAGTTCCCATGAGGAAAAAGTGTTTGGTGAAAATACTTACCATTTAACTCCACAGCAGCATCTATTGGGCCATTTACTCCTGAAAATTCCTCTTCGATATACTTGGGATAATCTTTTTCCATTTTTCTTTTTCGTTCATCATAGCTGGAAGAAGCATTCATAGGAGGTTTCTTGTGGATAGCTCATTGATGATAAGGACCATTTGGCTTTCCTCTCTCTCTTTCTCATTCTAGTCTACTCTCTTAGGTTTCTGAGATTCTGGGGTCACCTCCGAATTCAGGTGTTGCTGCTCTAAATGTTCCTTTGCAGTTGGGACCATACCCTGTGGTGCTCCTGGATTACATAGCCCTAGAAATCTCGTGCAGGGCTTGGCTCTTTCATGCAAGGTATATGCCCTATCCCTTGAGTTATATCCTGGACCTAAAGAATTTATCAAACATTTCCAAATAGGGTTGTGTGTGAGTCTTGGGCTCAGTGACATAAGAATAAAAACAAAATAACAAAAAAAAAAGGGAATTTTCACATCCAAAGCAGCAGAGAAGACATACTCTCAGGATATATAGAAAGAAATATATAAAGATATAATGTATGTATATAAAGGATATATACACATATATGTATGTATATAAAGGATATATATGTACATATATGTCTATATCCTTTATATACATACATATATAGGATCTTTCTAATAATGTACATACATAGTGACACAGATCTTATATTTACAATATTGAGTCATTTTTACTGTTAAGCTGATTGGGGAAACCCTGTGAGAGAACCTTTTTACTGAAAACAGATTTTGAAATTTTTGTGCAAAGACACAATGATGCAGATGGTGCTGGGCTGGATTTTCACTGCTTACTCCAAATCTTGGTTTTGGATGGTTCCTTACCCAGAGACAGTGACTGTGAGGAAAGAAAACTTACACACATGCATCCAGTCTTGAGGTGTTGGGCAAACCTGAGATACAGGACTTTGCCATTTGTTTTAACCCCAAGAATCATTAACTCTGACTAAATTTATTTTTTACCTGGAATACTCAGCATCAAAAAACTCAGCATCAATTTCAGGCTGGTGAGGTGGCGCTTAGAGGTAAGGTGTCTGCCTTGCAAGCGCTAGCCAAAGAAGGACTTCAGTTCGATTCCTCTCCCCGGTGTCCCATATGATCTCCCCAAGCCAGGGGCAATTTCTGAGCACTTAGCCAGGAGTAACCCCTGAGCATCTAACGGGTGTGGTCTGAACCCCCCCCCCCCAAAAAAAAAAAAAAAACAACCAAAACCCAATTTCTTCTTTCCTTGTCTTTGAAGACCATAGCAGTTTGTAACAGAAAGGATTGCTTTGCTTCAGGGACCTTCCCTACTCACTTTGAGTACCTGCTAACTAATTTACACTCCAAACAAGTTTTGCCAGGATAGCACCAGGCTATTGCATTTACTAGGTATAATTCTGTACCCCCTTTCATATAGTTTATCTCTTTCGAAACCAGACCTTAGGAAGTTAGTCTTAGCCCCTAGAGCTAGAAACCTGTTCCCTTAGGTAAAGGAAATTTGTTATAGAAAACAGGGCTTCTGGGGCTGGAGAGATAGCATGGAGGTAAGGCATTTGCCTTGCATGCAGAAGGATGGTGGTTCGAATCCCGGCACCCTATATGGTCCCCTGAGCCTGCCAGGAGTGATTTCGGAGCGTAGAGCCAGTAGTAACCCCTGAGCACTACCAGGCGTGACCCAAAAACCAAACCAAACCAAAACAAACAACAAAAAA
The DNA here is from genome assembly GCA_004027635.1 of Crocidura indochinensis. Taxonomy (NCBI): domain Eukaryota; kingdom Metazoa; phylum Chordata; class Mammalia; order Eulipotyphla; family Soricidae; genus Crocidura; species Crocidura indochinensis. Next base: position 2,727 of record PVKC010034221.1, on the reverse strand, counting down.
GGGTTTCTTGCTAATCTCTTAATTTACATCAGTATGACACCTAGGGCCAGGCTACTTTGAAATGTAAATTTCCTTCCATTTATCTTCTGGGCTCCTAACTGAACTATATTATAGTCTAAGATTCGCAACCACATAGAACCATGTGTATGGTTTTAAACATCAAACAATGTACACTGATAAGTTTCTGTACTTGGCAAAGAAACAAAATGTGAGCATTCTTCTCGTGTGCCTGGCCTTTTACCCCTTAAATACTCCTAGCTTGGAGATTAAAGTTGTAACATGCTTGTCAGAACGTGCGGTCTGTGTGGTCTCATTTCTTCATATTTTTTTGTATGCTGGCCCATGAAGTGCCCATTCCCTGAAGAAGATTCATTGAAGTCCAGTTGGAGCTGCTGGATAGAAGCCGCTGGCAACAGAATCCTAATTTATTAGGGAATTTAACCTTTCACTAATCTTTAAACACACTTTATCAGGACACATTGTGTAGAAGGACTCAAAGTTGGCAGGGCAAAGAAGGAGGAAAAGAATATAATAGAGGAAGTTCAAAGAACCAGGACAAATAAAGATTTAGAAGATAGAGAGATTAATAATTTTAATAAGGGTAAAATAAAAATTATAACAGGAGGACTATGAGTGTGATTACTGTAAAGTGGGATCATCAATTAAGAGTTCAGAAATGAAGAAAGACCATTTTTATGGTTGTATGTATGTATGTATCATCTATCTGTCTGTTTGTCTTGTCTTGGGGCCACACTCAGTGGTACTAAGGGCTGTGTTCAGGTATCAACCCCACTAAATGCTCACATGTGGTCACAGTTAACCACATGTGATGCTAGGGATTGAACTGAGGTTGACTACATGCAAGACAAACACCTTAACTTTTGTACTTACTCTTTGATCCCAATAGTACTATGAGTTACAATGAGTTACTTTCCATTAACTGATAACACATGGCTTTCATTTATTTGTTTTAATTAATATATTTTATGATAATAATATGATAGTATTATTATACAACAATAATTTATTTTTGTTAAGTGAACCTTTCAGTCCTTGGAAAGGACCACTTGGTCATGACTTTCTATGTTACTGTATTTGGCTTGTAAGTCTTTTTTGAGAATTTTCTGAGGTCTCTTAAGCAATTTTCTTTCTCTTTTTGTTGGGGGGGGGTTTGGGCCATACCCAGTAGTGCTCAGGGGTTACTCCTGGCTCTGCACTCAGAAGTTACCTTTTGGTAGACTTGAGGGGGCCATATGGTATGCCGGGGATTGAACCCTGGTCAGCCATGTGCAAAGCCAATACCCTATCTGCCATGCTATCACTGCAGTCCCTCTTAAGCAATTTTCAAGACATCCTGGGGCCACTTCATGTAATGTTTGGCCAATTGGGCCAAGTCAGGTCCTTAATGTGCTGAGGAGCACCACAGTCATCCAGGAGTGCAATGAGGCCATCAGGGCTACACCAAAAGTGCTCCAGGTGGCTGTGTGCTGTGGGGTCTGATCCATGGTCCTAACACATATGCAAAGCCTGGTTCCCTGACCTCTGAGCTCTGCGCTCTTTTGAAGGTCACCCCCTCCAAAGGAATATACTTTATATTTCTCCTCTTACTTGGGAAGTGCAGAGTTGGACATGGCTACCTCGCTGGCTATTCTACAGTCTATTAGCATTGATTACAGTTGCCTTTTCAAAAACGTGGAGGTCTGCTCAGTAGATACCAGAGTTATTGAGTGAATGAATCAGCTGGCTTCAGAAGCGAAAGCCTGAAGGAAAAGTTGCTAGTTTAGTTGTCTGCAAATTACAACTTCAGATGACACCACGTGACACGTGATGATAACACCAGGAGAGTCAGTGGGACTGCATTGGTGTTCATATTAAAAAATGAAAGTTCCTTTTCTTGAAATACAGTTGTGCTCCAGATAGATTACTTTCACTGCCCCAGATTAGGCAATGGAGATGATTAAAATAATTCACCCTCTCCCACTGTGCCTGGGATTGAACCCAGGGCCCGCCTCGCAAAGCAGGTGTTCAAATACCAACTACATCCCCATGTATATGTATACAACTATTTTATTTTATGACCCTTAGGTGACTGCTGAAAAGGACAATATAGAAGAAAATGAAAACTCTTGGAAAATTGGGTGCTTGCTTCCTAAGAGATTCTCTTATGGACTAAAATAGTGAGCACTAAAATATCTAATCGCTTGCTGAGATTCTATTTTTTTATCTCTCTTTTAAAATACTTTAAAAATTGAGATTCTCAGTTTATAACACCAATAATTCTTTCTCACATACAACTTCAACACCACACCCATCATTTGCTTCTCTTTTCTGAATTTTGGAAGAACAAGTAATATGAATGTGAGAATGAAATAGGGGATGTGTACAGTGACTGAAAAACTGCACAGTAACAGAAACTCACAGTAATTTCTTGACACAGTCAATTAAATGCAGAAATCTAGTCATGAGAAACTTGACCCCACATGCAGTGATAAGAATTCTGTCAGGCCTGGATATAATAAACCCCCACAAGAGAGTAATGAGTGGTGTTATATACAATTCACGTAGTGTAAGAGGACTTGTCATCTTAAACTGAGTAACAGACCTGAACAAGAAAGACTTTTCCAGTCAGCAAATTCTCTTCACTGAACATGGCCCTGTCAGGACTGCATTCATCTTGCACAAAGTCACCAGTATTCTGGAAGCACCAATATTCACGAAACATGGGCT
>PVKC010034220.1:0-13777 GCA_004027635.1 Crocidura indochinensis | reverse complement strand
TATTAAGTTTGTATACAATAACTAAAGAGCACGAATATACAGTGAAATCAAGGAACAAATAAGGCTATATATTTCTAACATTTGAATTCAAATTCTTGTACAAAAGTAAAATAATTGTTCCAATTTGGTACTGGACTAAAGATAAAAATACAGAACAATAATCTATAGGAAAAGATAAAAGGGCGGTGGCGCTGGAGGTAAGGTGCCTGCTTTGCCTGCGCTAATCTAGGATGAACCAATGTTCGATCCCCCAGTTCCCCACATGGTCCCCCGTGCCTGCCAGGAACGACTTCTGAGCGAATAGCCAGGAGTGACCCCTGAGCATCACCCGGTGTGGCCCAAAAACAAAAACAAAAAAAAAAGAAAAAAGGAAAAGATAAAAACATACTATGCATGCTTGTAAATCAAGGAGTGGAGAGCATAAAATAAAGGAAGAAAAGTTCTTGACTATAATCATGGGAAAGCTGAAGAGCCACAGCAGAAGATTGACATTAAACCAAAACTTATCACCATACACAAAATGCAATTCAAAATTTATTAAAGAATTGAATGGAAAATTTGTAGACACAGAATACTTTCAAGAAACACTCTATACTAATGACTTTAGTGATGCCTTTGGGAATGATAACAGAAACAAACAAATGGGGTTATATATAATTCAGAATTTAATTTCTAGGTTTCAATCCCCAATAGAAATGAGACTCTGTGTCTACCTGAAATTATTTCACATGAATACTCAAATACATGTATTCTAATAACTCATAATAGATATGATCAAATTCTCATCAGCAGAAAATTGTACTCTGAAAACTGATATATGGTTAGTACAGTACTATTCATTAATAAAAAGAAATGGACTAATTATCTAAAATGTATAAAGGGTTAAATAACTAAAATATTAGCTGAGGGAATACAAAGGGTTGTGGAAACACAATTGTTGTACTATACCTTTTACATGAAAAATGAAAAAAATAAAATTTTAATATATATGTATATATTATATTAAGAGGTAGATTCTGCCAGAAGTTTTGGGGCCTGGGAGATAGCATGGAGGTAAGGCGTTTGCCTTTCATGCAAAAGGTCATCGGTTCGAGTCCTGGTGCCCCATATGGTAGCCCCGTGCCTGCCAGGAGCAAGTTCTGAGCATGGAGCCAGGAGTAACTCCTGAGCACTGCCGGGTGTGACCCAAAAAAACAAACAAAAAAAAAAAAGAAGTTTTGAGTAGTGCATAGTTGACTGAAAGCAAGTACAAGGGAACTTTAGAGAATATCTACTTGACTGTATTGATGGCTTTACCAATCTCCCATGTTGTGTGCATTATTTTTACAAAAATCATTACATTGAGCTCTTACTTTTATTGCATGATATACTATATGAGTGATATCTAAATATAATTGATTTTTTAAATAATCATGAAACTGACTTACTGCCAGAAGCAGTTAAGAAGTCAAGACAATGAGTTCTGAAGAGGGCCTCTTGAATTATGTAATATGAAGATTGTTACTAATGCTTCATGCACTTCTGATTATGATGCACTTCAAAATTTTTCAAGGCTAAATTTAAAATGGCTTCCAGGGTAATTAAACATAAAGTTAAAACAAAGCTTAAATGAAATTGCATAAATAGTTTCTATAATGTAGAGAAATGATGGTGACTAGAAGGAGTGTGTGTGTGTGTGTGTGTGTGTGTGTGTGTGTGTGTGTGTGTGTGTATGTTTTAAAAAATTAACACAAAAGATGAGCATTTTTATATACTGGTGGGAAGGAATAATGAGCTAGAGTGCTATAAGATATGGAGGCAAAATGCAGAAAATTTATAATAGATTACTATAGATAAAGAGAAAGTTTAATTTAAAATTACAAAGCAAAAAAGCAAGTAGAAATATTTAAAAAGAGAGAAGGTAAACTAGCACTTAACCTCAATGAGTAGCACATAGGAGAATGAGTATCAATCTCAAATTAATTTTCATTTATAAATCAAGAAACTGGGTGCACAGGACAGAAATGCAATATTTCTTGTCACATGCATCTTATAGAACAGTGAAACAATATATTATATTAATAATTAACGGACTAAAATATTTTATAGACTAATAAACAGCATGAAGAAATTAAAGCAGAGTAATGGGGTTGAAATTCCCATGAAATTTGAATAATGATAGTTTCAAATAAGGTGGAAAATTCCCTGAAATGAGTTGCTTTCCTTTGAGGAGAGACCTGAATGAGCAAACACACACAGCCAGTTAACTAGTCACCTGGGACTATATAGTGGAAATTCAAAGGAAATAAACTAAAAGGAGATTATTTAACAGATGTGCAAGCTATAGCCTTGATCTCTGCAATATACTCCTAACTTGATTTCCATATTTGCTGTGTCCGGACAATGTCCAGCACAACATCTCTAAAAGAGCCTCACCTGGTAGGAAATGTACAGTTTAAAACCCAGAAGAGAAAATCTCAGTGGGAGCAGAACATAACAAGACACAGAGGCTGTGTTAATTTTCTTCCTTCCCCTAGGGCCCTGGGTTTCATTCTGTTCTATTTCCTAACAGCTGGCAAGCTTTTGTTCTTTTCCACTATAACTGTTTCTCCAGCAGGTAAAGCTCCATTTGGCATCCAGGGCATATGATTGTTATAAACTGTGTCCCCATGACATTTCATTAAGCTGGTTTTTCTAACGCTTACCTTAAGATTACTGGAGCCTTGTTAGGAGCACTTAATTGCATCCTATTTTTGAGGCTCTGCTGTACATCAAGTCTCTGCTCTCATGTTAATTTTCTCTTAGTTTCTCCCAAGGTCTTCTTGATGATTTGTGATTTAACAGACTTTTCTTTTACCTTATTTCCTTTATCTTTGTGCCACTCCCTACAATTTGGGACAACACTGTTTCTTTGTTTTTCTTCTTCTGATGTGATTTGTGTTGGCCAGGTGTCAAAAATCTCCAAATCCATTTGGGATTGTCAAGTTTAGGAAACTGAGATGATGACCAATGGCATTACTTCTCAGGTCATTGATTTCTTTTTTATTGATTGAATGAACTTCTTGAATATAACAACAACAAAGACTTTATTTTTAAAATGTGCTGCTGCTCTGTTTAATTGATCCTCTTGTGATTTTATGTCCATTAAAAAAGTAAAACCAAGCAAAACAGATCATCTGAATGCTTTAGGGTAAAGAGGATGAACTCATTATCAAAAAGTGGGTGTTTTTTATTTTGAGATTGATAATGTCTATTGCCAGTGAATTCTTTTTGAGTTTCTAAGATGTAACGAATACTTTTCTCAACATTTCACATGCATTATGTAATTTAATCCACAATAGACTCAATTTTCTTGAGTGGTATTAAGGTCATACTGCACAGATTAAAACACAGCAACATTTAGTGACTTAAAGTTATGTAAAATTCGATAATTACAAATGGATTTAGGGGCCCGGGGGGATAGCATGGAGGTAAGGCGTTTGCCTTTCATGCAAAAGGTCATTGGTTCGAATCCCAGTGCCCCATATGGTCCCCCGTGCCTGCCAGGAGCAATTTCTGAGCATGGAGCCAGGAGTAACTCCTGAGCGCTGCCGGGTGTGACCCAAAAACCAAAACAAACAAACAAACAAACAAAAACAAATGGATTTAAACCCATGTTTTCTAACTGAAGAACAAAAACTCTGAAGATTATTTCCTTCTTAATAGAGTTGATCATTATTTTCACAGGATGAATTATAACTTTCATGTGAAGGACATTCATGCCTCTTTTGTATGTTATATGTTATTTGCTTTCTCTCATAAAACCATGTTTTTCTTTACCTAGTCTCAAAGTACATAAATTCAAATCTTCAAGTTGGATGATATGGCACTATTTTAGATTCATATTCCTACTGCTTCATTGCTGTATTTCAGATATCAGTGTTCAGCCTCTTTTTATGGGCTAAAATGTGTTTTCTGGCTTCTAAGAATATCCATATATCCACTACCAACTTCCAGAGAATTTCCTAATGGGAATATGATGATCTTTCTTCTTCCAGTTTTTTATTGATTGCCCATCTCTCAATGATATGGTCCATCACATTAGTCAGCCCAGGGAATATTTATAATGTTGGCTCAAAATTTCATTGAGCTCTATTTCCTGACAACTCCTACTTTTGGAGACTTAATTTTCTTTGCTTGATCATAACAACCCACTTATTTGTCATCAGTAGCACCTAGATCATGGGCCTAATTATTTGTAATACTAAAATAGAAATAGCATAGTATCCTTGAATGCTCATGAGTTCTTTTCTTTGTTTATTTTTAAATTGACTGTTTTAGGTTATTCTTTTTTTATTTAGTCAAGTTTAAGTTACAAAATGTTAAAACATTTTATCCTTCATGAGTGTTCATTATTTACTAATTTCCTCAATTACTTCCTATCATCCCACCCACATGCCCAGCCACACTCTGTCACAAATACCCCTTTTCCTTTTAGGCACTATAGTTTACATTACTGTTACTGAAGGTGAATCATGCATATCACTTTCTTTCCATTTCCAGTTCTTGTCCAAAGTAATCATTTTCAAATATTATTATCATAGTAGTTTTTTCTCTGTCTTAACTGGACTTCCCACCCATCATTTCTTTTTTTTTTTAATTTTGGGTCACACCCAAGAGTGCTCAAGGGTTATTCCAGGCTCTATGCTCAGAAATCGCTCCTGGCAGTCTAGGGGGACCATATGGGATGCCTGGATTAGAAACACTGTCCTGCATGCAAGGCAAACACCTTACCTCCATGTTAATTTCCTTTTAGTTTTTAATTATTTTAGTCTTTTAATTTTTCTCTCCAGCCCTCTTTTTTATTTTTAAATGAGAACATTGTAAATTACAAGTCCCTCATAGGTAGATTTCAGGCATACAATGACAGTAAATTAGGGTCATGCTTTCGTTGGTCTCCCTCCACCAAAGTTCACAGGGTCAGCACATATTCCACTCTTAGCCCCTGATCTATCCGTTTACAGGTCCATTTTAGGTTTAGATTGTTATAGTTTGAGACCAATTGTCCCCTGGACCCCATTCTCTGTCCCCTTTTTTTCTCAATTTGTAGAAAGACTCAGAAATAATGAGTTAAAAGAAAGTAAAGAAAATAATGAGTTAAAAGAAAGGTCCTATGAAAAAGGTGGAAGTCCCTATCTAAAAGATACAAATAAAATTTTAAAAAGGGGTACAGGTCAGGTTTTTTTCTAGTAGGCACAGCAAGCTTTGGGGAAAATTAGAAAGTAAATACCCTTGGCCTAAAAAAACAGGGTGTCTCTACCTGTTACGTATCTTGTCGTAAGACTGTCTACAGGCTCCAGACATACTACTTGTCCAACTCCAAGGTCTATCTTTATGATACCAGGGAAAGTTCTACTCAATTAGGTTGTAACAGTCAGGCTTCTGTAATTAGAGATCTTGGTTTTTGTACAAATCCTAAGTCAAAGCGGGGGTGTCATGAGTGTCTTCTAATTTCATCTCACTATTAGGTGGTGAAGCAGGAAAACCTTCTCTGGAGTAAGTTCATGCCAGGATGGCATTAGGGCTTCCTTTTGTGGAAGCTTGATTCCTGGTATGATGCAGATAACCATGCTGGTTCCAAGGATGTGATCCAATTTTGGGGGTTGGATTCATTGATGTCTGATCAACTGAGTGATTATGGAGTCACTATGACAAATGTGCAGGGTGAAAGGTTGTCCCTACAGTATAAAATTTGGGAGCTCCTATTTCTAGTAGATAAGAAATTCTTTCTGTACATAGATTTTCCCATTTTAATGTGCCTATGCAAAAGAAACAATGCCATGTGATATGGGGGTAAAAATAACAGTGTAAATGATCTCTATATCTGGGTTTTAACCTGAACTCAGTTCTCAAGAGCGAATTATCTACTAGAATTTCTTACTAAGTAGATTCCAAAAATGAATGGGGAGAGCTATATGTACCTATGAAAATATGCACTAAAAATAATAACTATTAAGGACATAATGTACAGGAATATACAAAAGAAATATAAATATGCCCTTTATGTCTTTTGAGATAGCCTCAGGGGGATAACATCTTGAGTTCAGTTTCACCCAGTCTTGTGGAATCTGAGAAATGTTATACAGAAGTCAGGGATCAGGCAATGACCTTGAGCTGAGGGACTTTCCGGAGCCCAATCCAATAGTAAGCAAGAGTTCACAGTGAAGAGTGATAGGAGAAAAGCGGTCACACAACAGGAGCACTGAGAGCAGCTTCTTCCCTGTCTGAGACAAGGCAGACTCGGAGGATTTCCCATTACTTTTGGAGTCTGCTGGCAACTTTCTGTGTAGAAAATTTCCAGTTTCTGAGGATTAAAATACTGAGAGTACAGAGCATTAAATAGGAGTGATAACAGATGAGGGTTGAGAGACACGAATCATTCCTGTTGACTTTGGGTATTATTCTCATAATACAGGGTTCTTTTAAAAATAGCTCCTGGATGAGTTAAATCATTCTATGTCGCCCTCTTATCATTTCACTTAACATGACATTCTCCGTGTCTCACCGATGCATAAGCAAATTTTATCATTTCATTTTTCCTAATAGCTGTATAGTATTTCATTGTGTAGATTTACTAGAATCTCTTTTTTATTTTTTTTGGTTTTTGGGCCACACCCAGTGACACTCAGGGGTTACTCCTGGCTATTCGCTCAGAAGTCGCTCCTGGCAGGCACGGGGAACCATATGGGGAACCTGGGGATCGAACCGCGGTCCGTCCTAGGTTAGCGCAGGCAAGGCAGGCACCTTACCTCCAGCGCCACCACCCGGCCCCCATACAATCTCTTTATCCACTTATAATGTCTCAGTGCACTTGGGTTATTTCCAGATTCTTGTCATTGTAGAGGTGCTTTGGTGAACATAAGTGCAAACATCATTTTGCATTGTATTTCTGGGCCCTTAGGGTATTCCCAGGACAGACAGTGCTGGATCATATTGAGGCTCAATTTCTAAATTTTTGAGGGATATTCATTTTGTTTTTCCTAAAGGCTGGACCAGTGTACATTTCCACCAATAGAGAATGAGAGTCCCCTTTTCACCAAACCTTCACCAATACTGGTTGTTTTTGTTCTTTGTGATATATACTAAACTCTGTGGAGTAAGGTGAAATCTCATTGTTGTTTGATGATGTGGAGCATTTTTTTAATGACTTTTGGCTCTCCTCATTTATTCTTTGAGGAAAGTTTTGTTCATTTCTTCTCTCACTTAATGACCTTATTTCTGCACAAGTTCCCTCCAGACTATCTCAAATCTTGTGAGCTTGTAGTCAGTTGCAAGTGATTGACTTTCTATTTGTTTATTTTGGGGCCACAGCTCAGGGGTTACTCAGATTGGCCTCATGAAAATGCTCTGCCTGATATACTGTTGTTCTAAACCCCAATTTATTTTTTTCCTTTTTTCCTTCTTATTTTATTTTATTTGTATTGAGGCCATTGTGATTTACAAAGTTCTTTTCATAGTTGGATTTTAGAAATAAAATGAAACAGGACCAATTCCACCACCAGTGTTTACATCCCTCCACCAATGTTCCCAAAATACACCCTACCCATCTCCCCTGCCCTCTCCCACCAGCCTGCCTGTATAACAGGACAAGTTTTTATTGTTAAAGTTTGGTTCTCTTGATTACATTTTTTGTTTCCTTTGACTTGGATATTTAGTTCTGTGGTCTCGGGTTCATTGATAGTGTTAAAAAGGACAGAACTGAATACCCAGCTTAAATTTTTTTAAGTCTTTCTACCTCTCACATTTAACCTTGAATTATTTAGAAGCAAAAATCATCTTCTACACAAAGTATATGTACAAAAAGTTTTATCACATGAGCACATGCTTCATTAAACATTGCCTATTATTGTATTAAAAGTTGGGCAAATTAATCTTGCAGACCACATTTCTATTGAATACAATAGAAACAATTACTGAAACTCTGGTCTCATTAGACTGGGTTTATGACTTAAAATACTCTATTTCAAGATCTGAGAGTTATTATTAATATTTGTTATAAGAAATAAGGAAATTACATAAAAATTATAGTATGTCAGGAAGGAAAGAAGATGCTTAAAATCAGTAGTACAATGCCAATCCTCTCTTATGCCAAGCACTAATAATACTGCTTCCTTAATTTTCTTACATTGTCCTTGGTCCACACACCAGCTAGGGATTTTCAATTTCCATTTCATCTTAGAATTAAGCCAGCTTATTCATGCCTTGATTTCTCTCTGACTGCTTACCTTCTCAGTTGTTATTTCATTTTTGGCCCCATATTTTCTTTTACTTGCAGCAATTAAATAACCGACTGTTTTTTTTTTTTTTTTTAGGTAATTCTTCCAGAAGGTGGATTATTGCCTAGAGGTATTATGGACTAAATTACCGAACAGCAGTCCTGTTATTTTCAATGAAACGTAGTCACTGTACAACATGAAGAGCACACTGAATGAAAGAAAGAAGGAGAAAGTAAGGAGTATGAAACTTGCACAATTTATGTAATCACTCCACCTGTATAAAAACAATATATCATATAGCTTTAAACAGAGTCATCCATTCTTGCATATTAAATCGTGTGTGTGTGTGTGTGTGTGTGTGTGTGTGTGTGTGTGTGTTCATAAGCCTTTGTGGAATATTAAGAGAATGTAGCAGAGACTGGGCAGTAGGCCATGAATGAATCCCTAAATAATCTCCTGGCCTTCTGTGGAACAACCACACTTCTTACAAATCTGTAATCAAAATAACCACTGGCAATAACTCAGAGGAAGGGAGAGAGAAAAACTCTTCATTATGCTATGCAAGGTTTCTTTCTGCCAGACTATTTGTTTTGTTTTGTTTGTTTGGTTTTGGGCCACACCCTACAGCTCTCAGGGTTAACCTGACTATATACAGAGAAATTAACCCTGGCAGGTTAGGGAAACATATGGGATACCTGGGACCAAACCCAGGTGGGCTACTTGCAAGGAAAAAGCCCTACTTATGTGCTATTGATCTGGACACTCATGTCCAGATCAATATTATTTTTAAAAATATTCCAAGCAGTGCTCAGATGTCCGGGGGGGGGGGGAATCCATCCCACCCATGGCTTTTCTGATAACCAACCAGGTCTGCTTTCTAATAACAGGACCCAAGAATGCAATGCTGATCAAGTCCTGTTATACTAGGAATTGTATTTTATTTTTTAATCCTTCTTAATAGTACTTCACCCTGGGAATTTTAAAAGAAGTTCCTGAACCTCTGCTTGCTGCTTACCTCTTAAACAAGATTTACATCATGGCTGACAACTCATTAACCTTCTGAAATGCGGGGTGAATGCCTTCTTTTCTGGCTAGGCATTAATAGCCTTCATATCCAACCTCCATTCTTCCTTAACTTCTACCCAGTTCCACATCTCCTGAACCTCTGCTTTGTGGCCAAACCCTCAGGGTGAGTTTAATCCCTTGGTTAACAACACTGAGGCCTTTCATAATAGGATGATGGTATCTCAATATTATGGCTAAGCATGGAATTTCTGTTCCCAATATCTTCCATTTCAAGGGAGCCTGCTCCATGACTCCTGAGTTGTGTGGACATTATATGGTCCTGAGATAGCTCCTCATAAAATCTCACACTTTTCATAACCCAGTAATAAAAAAGCAGAGGAGGGAAGGGAAAAAAAGCAACACCTAGCCCAATTTCTCAGATCTTTGGGATTAACTACAAAGATTAATTCTTAGCACAGCAGGAAAAGAGCACACACAATATGGGAGATGAGTTGAAGCCATCAATTTGAGCAATTGAAAATAACATAAAAGGCTCAGCTAGTACCAATTAGCTCAATAAATTAAAAAAAATGACTTTTATGACACTTTGCGAAACTGTTTAAAGACTCCAAATAAATATTGGCACAGGTAGTCAGCAATGCACAAGGAATTTTGAGACAAAATGAGAAGATTATAAGAAGAAATAGAGTATAGCTTGTATATGATTATTGTATGTGTATGTATGTATATATATAATAGCACTGAACAGCAGAATAATATTAGATGTTGAAAAAAATCTAGACATTCCAAAAATATGATATAGGTATTCTCTAGAAAAAATATAATTTGGGAAAAAGTATTAAAAAAAACAAATAGCCTGCCACAAATGTATGGGATGAGTTCTCATCGATCACTCTCCTTGATTTTTAGATATTCTGTGATATTTACACTTTTCATTTCCTAGTATGATGATAATGGCAGGGAAAAGCTATAATCTATCAGTTAGCTCATTGTAGAAACTTGTAACATAACAGTTGGGGATCTGACAAAAATAGGGTTTACATCATGTTTAGATTTTAGTTAAGGACAAATAATCTATCTTTTGACCACCTTACATCAAAACTGAGGATGACTTGAATCAAACATTTACTAAATTGCATAGGCTATTTATTAAGCAAGTGCTAAAATATGTTGAAGATTTAATTTTTCTATTTTTTTCTCTTTAGACAGGCATATTGTATCTCATTTTAACAAAAATATCTTTTAGACCTATATAAAATACTTGAAAATAAAACATATAATTCACTTTTTAAAAGGTAGGTAACACAAATCAACTCAGCTGTTCATCAGTAGAATAAATCTAGAAAGGAGGGCTCAGGAACCAAGGGAAAAGAAAAAAATATATATATATATATATTTAAAACTGTATTGGAGATAAACAATTTGTCTTTTGGGCCTTTTCCCTAGTACCCACGATATCAGGTTGTGAAGTTGCACCCTTGCAAGGCAATGATAGAAATAGGCCAAGCAGGGTAAAACTGCTGCTTGCTACCATTATAGCAATTTCAGCTTGCAGTTTAACAAACCCTAAACTATAGTGCTCCAAATGCTATTTGGTGTAATTCCACATGACTTTATGTTTACCTTGGGCATCTTTTTATCCTTATATAATTTTAATTAATCCATTATGAACTATAGTGAAAGAAAAGCCAAGTAGCTGAATTCCCAGTCCACATCGCCAGCCATGACTATTGACCATTAAATAGTCTGTCATCTAATTATGGTGGGACCTACAACTGGCCTAATATTAAGCCTTCTTCATTTAGGAGCTCTAGAGAAGCAGACACTTACTATTTTAATAGCACAGCTGCTTCCTTGGAACAAGTCCAATCATGAGTATGCTAGAGTTTAGGGGAGATGAAATCCCAAGATTTCTGTTTCTATCCCAACTGCAATTCTCATTGCTTCATATGTTCAACCCCCATCTCCTAGACGACCATGCATTTTAATTCTAATATGATCTTGCATCTTTTTACTAATGCCCAAGAATCTACCTCACCACATATAAAATTTCACTATTGTACTCTGGAGCTTTGGGATAAAAATTGGGATATTTGGAAAACAATGTTTATATGACACTTTTAAAATTATTTCATTCATATTTAAAACCCATACTAAATCTGGTTATGTGGCAAAGAGTAATTCCTAATCACTTATGCAGTTTCTTAAGTTTCTGTTATTCATAACCTAGACAATATTTTAGATCATGAAAAGTTTCATTTAATCTGCACTCTATCTTGTAAAATATATTCAAAGAAAAAACTACAATGCCAGAGATATGTTGGCTTAAATACCAGAAATGTGTTTACTTAAGCAGAGTTGACTTAAGGATGACTAGTTTGACAGTATGCCCATAAATAAGGAGGTGATTTGAAATGATAATAGCTAGGATTCTACCTTCACTTTCAAGAATAGGGTTAATGTACACTTTGCATCAAAATCTAAGAGATAATAAGCTATGTGACATAACATGTTTCAAGATTTCCTTAAGAATTTGTTTAACATCAAAGTAAATTCTATGTGGTAAAAGCAAATCAAGTAAGTTGTATCAGCATTTACAAATTCAACCTGAATATTCCTCAGATTTTATACCCTCTCTTTTTTATTTATTCTTTTTTTTGGGGGGGGGAGTTGTTTTTTGGGTCACAACCGTCAGTGCTCCTGGCAGGCTCAGGGGAAAATATGAGATGTCAGAATTTGAACAACCAACCTTCTGCATGCAAGGCAAATGCTTTACCTCTATGCTATCTTTCCAGCCCTTATACCCTCTCGTAATGTCTTCTTAGCACACCAACTCAAACTGCTGCCTAAATTGTTACCTTGTTTACTAAAGAATCATTCTATTTTATGAATTTAACTTCCCCCCAAAATACTAACTTATTTTTAATTTCTTTCCAAGTGTACAAATGTCACTAGATGTAGATTAGTAAAATATTTGTGGATGTTTATAATTATAACTCATCCGAAGGGGTCGAATGATTGCTACAAACCTGTTGCAGAGGAAAATGCCCTGTACTGATATTAATTGAGTTACTAGTTTTTGTGTATATGAGAACAGTTAGAATCTAACTTATAGGGAGATTACAGGGAACAAAAATATTTTAAGGTAAATAAAATGAGATTATAGGAAATTCCAAAGTCTTAAAGATTATATTAATTAATCTTACAGAACAGTTTTGATATAAATTAAGTAGCAGGCAGTAAGAAAGATACCTTTTGAATGACAAAAAGAAATTAGAAGACTTTTTTTTTTTTTTTTTGGTTTTTGGGCCACACCTGCTGGTGCTCAGGGGATAGATACTCCAGGCTGTCTGCTCAGAAATAGCTCCTGGCAGGCACGGGGAACCATATGGGACACCGGGATTCAAACCAACCACCTTTGGCCTGAATTGGCTGCTTGCAAGGCAAACGCCGCTGTGCTATCTCTCCAGTCCCTTAATAATTTTTTATTTTTGGTTTTTGAAATTTGAAGAATTTTAAGAGAAAAATATTACAATCACTTGTAATAAAAAGATAAAATACCGGTATATCAGGTATAAATGTTAAGTTAATGGCAGTGCAATGCAAAGTTTAGAGGAAAGTAAACTATCAGAAAATCAGAGGGGAGTCTCTAGTGCATCTTAAAGGTAACTAAAATCTGCCTTAGGTTAGAAGCCTAGCAGATGCAGAAGAGAAAACGAATGTAAAACCAGAAGCAAATATAGCCAAAACTGTAAATAGATTAAATGAAAGGAAATCTCATGTCTTCAGTGTACTTCTGAAATTTATGAAAATTAGTGGCTTGATTTTTAAAATATAGAGTGTCTTAGGTAATGTTGCATAGACTTTAAGAAGTTGAAATGTGAGGAGTGGGTCTAGAAAACAAGGTGAAACTGTGGTGCATTACAGCACTGCCTTTTCACAAATCTGCCTGTGTAAATATTCTCGGAAGAGAGTATTCTGTAACGGTAAATGTTACAGAAAAGTGGAATGAATAGGAATAATACATTCTTACGAGAGAATTTTTCATTTATCTAAAGCTTCTGGGAAGATAATACATTGTAACTATATGAAGAGAGAATGTAAAGTGAAAAAATAAAGACTGTTACAAGTAAAGAAAGTGAAAAAATGGAAAATTAACAAGTTATAAATAGCTATATCTTTCTCCTTTTAAGCAAAGGTCCCAATAATGAAAGTTCCAGGCTTAATGCCCTTTATTTTTTATAGACAAGTAGAAAAAAATTAGAAATAAATAGTAGGCTCTAGTTACAAATATAGTGTTGAATTTATTATGGTAAGTGTTGAGCTTCAACTTGTTATTTATTAGTAATTTATTGACCTTAATGTTTACTCTGCAATGAGTGATAGTTCTGATGAGCGTATATTAAAATCAGGTTTCTATTTTGCAATTGAAAGTGTAAAGGAAAATATATAAGCCTACTAAGGGGTAACTCAAACATCAAATTAAAGATTTTATATATTATATTAATAAATTAACA
>PVKC010034219.1:0-11799 GCA_004027635.1 Crocidura indochinensis | reverse complement strand
CACACACACACACAATTAGGGATGCTGAGGGAATCAAAGCAATTGAGCAATTATGTCTAAATTTTAAAGTTTTGTCATTATCATTCCCAGTATGAATGTCCTCTAAAATAGCATTTCAAACAAAATTGCTTATCTATAATCTAAGGATCTTAAATATAACCTCTGTGAAGAGAAAAATGTCTATTTTTATGTGCGTGGTGGTTTTGTTTTGTTTTGTTTTTTGGTTAGCTTTGTTTTCGGATCACAACTGGCTATGCTCAGGGCTTTCTCCTGAGACTGTGCTCAGGAATCACTCCCAGCTGTACTTGGAATCATATGGGATGCTTGGGAACAAATTTTCTTGTCAATGTGCAAGGCAAATGACCCGCCTGCTGTACTATCACTATAAGCCCACATTCTGAAGGACAAATAGACATGTGGCCAGGGATTTTGCTAGCTTCCACTTTTTCCTCAAAGAACAGGTGCATAAAATATTTAGAACTACCAAACTTTCCCCTTGATAGCTTACCTAAAAAAATGATGAAAACATGAAATTAAGTTCGGTTAGTAGGAAAAAGAACCTGAGTTTTTCAAAGACAGAGTAGACAAAGGCTGTACGCCTAGATATGAAGCTCAAAATAAATGTGGTTACTTTCAGAGCACAAATGCTACCAGCACAAAGCTAGTTGTATTTCTAGTCCACAAATAATTCCACCTTTGCATACCAGATGATCTCAAGAAATCAACAACATGTTATTAACTACCATTTTACTGATACACGCTGAGATAAATAGAAATCTTATTGCACTATTTCCTTACACTATCTTCTGTGGCAAATGTTGTTCTTTTATAGATGTTTTAGAAAAACAGAGGTTTAGAAAATTTTAGTTGTTAGAAATCAAACAGCTATAAACAGCAGAAGACAGATTAAAATAAGGTGATCTGAATCTAATGCTCAAATTCTTGAGGAAACCTCACTAAATATTATTAATGAAAAGTTTCCTTGCAGAGTAGCCTGCCATTAGTATTGCTTTAACCACATTTCTCTTATATTCTAGTTAAGAGTAACGCCAAATATGAATGTCCTTCATTCCAGTATCTACCTTAGCTATGAGAAACATAAAAGTACACAATCTTAATTCTTGCTTACCCAGAAGTTCAGTTCACTTGCCACTATTTCTAGGTGCTAAATTGGAAGGGGGATAACTATTTAAGGAAAACTCATTATCATAATATATGCATGTACTGAATATTAAATATAAAAAGCTTTTAGGGCCAGAGAGATAGTATTGTAGGTAGGGTGCTTGCCTTGCATGTAACCAATTCCAGTTCAATCCCTGGTGTCCCATGTGGTCTTCTGAATCCTGCTTGGAGGATCTCTAAGTGCAGAACCAGAAGTAAACCCTGAGCAGTGTTGAGTGTGGCCGCCAAACAAAATACACACATACACTCACATACACACACATATATACATATACTTTATGTATACAGAAAACCTAAATATGTAGTTTGAAAAAAACTTGGAGCCCAAATACATCAATATAAAGAAATCTCAGTAAACTTACCGTCCAAAGGTCCCAAGGTAATGTCTAAAAACAAACAAATACAAGTATTGTTAATGATCAAAGCCCAAACATGTAAAAAAGCTGAGGGAATAAAAGTTCTTAAGCTAGCAGGGGGTGGGAGGAGGGAGATAGGTGGCATTGGTGGTGCAAAGGTTACACTGGTGAAGGGGTTGGTCTTTTCTTCAACTGAAACCCAACTACAAACATATTTGTAATCATGGTGCTTAAATAAATATATTATAAAAGTAAAAATAAAAAGTGAACAGAAGTCAAACCAGAAACAAAAGTTCTAGTGATAAAATTCATGAAACATTTAATCATTAAATTGAGCAGGTATCTTTGGAGATAAGAACGTCTCATGTCTATAAAATTCAATGATAGTCATTAGACACTGTCAGCAACTGAACATTAAAATATATCAGTGGTACAAGAACACAATACAATAATGTCCTCTGCATGCCTATGTTCATTGCAGTTCTATTTACAATAGCAAGAATCTGGATCCAGGTGCCCAACAGCAGATGAGTGGCTAAAGAAAATATGGCACATATACACAATGGTATACTATGCAGATGTCAGGAAAAATGAAGTCATGGAATTTTCCTAAACATGGATGGACATGGAAACAATTATGCTTAGTAAAATGAGTCAGAGGGAGAGACATAGACAAAAATAGTCACACTCATCTGAGGGATTTAACAAAAATAAAAGATAGTATGTTAATAATGCCCAGAGATAATGAATATGACGGCTTAGAAGGACCAGCCCTTAATATGAAGCTTACCAAAAAGATTGGTGAGTGCAGTTAGAGAAATAACTATACCAACAACTATCATGACATTGTCATGACAATGGTAATGGAAGACAGGCAGGGGTTGGGGAGGAGAAAAATGGGGTATTGGTGGTGGTAAATTTGCACTGGTGAAGGGGGGTGTGAATTTTTTATGACAAAAATTCAACTACAAACATGTTTATTTAACCATGTTGCTTAAACGAAGATATTAATAAAAATATGCCAGTAGTAATTTTTAAAAAACTGTACTTGGATTTATCTAAGGTCAGTCTTTAACCAGTATCAGGCTTTATTAGTTGCTACTGATTTGTAGTACAGTTTGAAGTTGGGGAAAGTATAATGTCCCATCTTCTTTTCCCTAAAGATTGCTTTAGCTATTTGTGGAGGCTTATTTTTCTATATGAATTCTATATAAATTTCTATATGAATTTTCTATATGAATATAAAATAATAGTGTTTGATCTATTTCTGCAAAAATTTTATGGGTATCATT
The DNA here is from genome assembly GCA_004027635.1 of Crocidura indochinensis. Lineage (NCBI taxonomy): Eukaryota > Metazoa > Chordata > Mammalia > Eulipotyphla > Soricidae > Crocidura > Crocidura indochinensis. Next base: position 8,969 of record PVKC010034219.1, on the reverse strand, counting down.
ATAGGATTTATATTACATCTTTACAGTACTATGCGAAGTATTACCATTTTAATAATGTTCATCCTCCCAATCCATGAGCAGGCCACGTGTCTATACTACCTTGTGTCTTCTTTCATTTCTTGAAGTTTCTTTGTTTTTTTTTTAACCAATATAAACAAAATGTTCATTCATTATTTAAAATGTATAAAATTCAAGCAAAGCTAGAAGTAAATATACTTTTCTTAATCTAGTAAAGGGCAACCATATGCACCATTGTGAGGGTCATACTCAGTGTCATATGTTGGGAACTTATCCTGATAATTACTTTTAATACTAACTGCAAAATTGGTTTCAAAGTTATGAATTCCCTAAACTCTTCCTTGTCCGTGAAGCCGGAGCCATTCTTTCAAATGTGAATGATAATCTAGCTGGATAGAATATTCTTGGTTGTGTTTATTTTGTTGAATTTTTTTACAATATTCTTTCATATTCTTCTGAATCACGGAAGTTTTGTTTTTGTTGTTTGTGGTGCTGAGGGAATCTGGTGCTCAGGGCTTACTACTGGTTGGGTTCTGCACTCATGGATCACTCTGGCAGGCTCGAAGTAACATATGAAGTGCTAGGGATTAAACCAGGTCCAGCCATGTGTCTTTTACCTCTTTAGTTGATTCCAAGGTACTTGATTTTCTGAGGCACAACTGTGAATGGTATTGATTTTTTAAATTCCCTTTTATTATTTGTATTAAAAACATGAATTTTTACATATTAACTTTGTAGCCTGCCACTTCATTATACAAAATCTATTGTTTCTAGAAACTTTTCGGTAAGAATATTTTAAAATTTTCTAAATATAGTAACAGTCATCCATAAATAGTATGAGCTTACAGTGCTATAATTTTTTTTTCTGAAAACCACTTTTATGTGTCCTCCGCATTCTCATTTGTTTCCAGAAATCTTTGGAATCCCTCTTGGATTTCTTCTCTGACCCACTGGTGTTTTAGTAGTGACCTATTTAATTTCCAGTTGTTAAAAGTTATTTCTATTTTCTGTGCATCATGGTCTAAGAAGATAATTGATACAATTCTTATCCTCTTAATTTATAGAGGAATGTTTTGTAGCCCAGTTGTGGGTTTTCTTGAAGAATGTCCTCTGTGTATTGGAGAAGTGCACCCTGCTTTTTGGAGGAACAAAAGTCATATAATATATGTGTATAATATATATACACATACACACATATGCTAACTCCTTCTTTTCCACTTCTTCCTTCAAAGCCAATGTTAAGTCTTAGCTTTATCAATCTATAATCTATCAAGAGGTGACAGGGGAATGTTGAAATCTCCAACTTTATTGTATTGCTATTAAGGCATTTTATCAAATATATTAGCAGTTGTTTTATGTATTTTGCTGTCCCATCACTGTGTACACAGTTGCTTAGGAATGTGATTACTTCTAAGCATGTATATATCCCATGATTATTAAAAAAAATTATCCACTAGGAGCTGGAGCAGTGGCGCAATGATAAGGCATCTGCCTTGCCTGTGCAAGCCTAGGACAGACTGCGGTTCGATCCCCCCGTGTCCCATATGGTCCCCCAAGCCAGGAGCTATTTCTGAGCGCATAGCCAGGAGTAACCCCTGAGCATCAACGGGTGTGGCACCAAAACAAAACAAACAAACAAAAAAGAAATCATCCTCTATCTCTTATAACCCTTGAAACCTAGACTAAGCCATCTAATATGTATGAAACCATCTAAAATATGTATATATATTATGTATATGTTTGCCATCTAATATTTAATAAGGTATGGCCAATTCAGTCTTTGAAAGTCTTTTTTGGGGGAAGGATTATCTTCTAACCACTGACTTTAAGTCTTTTCTGACTACTCAAAGCTGTTTCTTGCAGGTAGCAAAATTTTGGATTTAGTTTTCTGATTTATTTTTGACCCATCTTGTGTCTTAATTGGTGAATTTAGTTCACTGATGTTCAGATTATTGTCACGTAATTTTCTTCCATCTTTTTGCAGAAGTATAGTGTGTTTGCTGCGTTTGTCTGTCTTGTCTTAAAGTAGACCCTTCAGTTCTTTCATTTATTTATTTATTTTTTTGGTTTTTGGGTCACACCTGGCAGTGCTCAGGAGTTACTCCTGGCTCCATGCTCAGAAATTGCTCCTGGCAGGCATGAGGGACCATATGGGGCACCAGGATTTGAACCGAAGACCTTTTGCATGAAAGGCAAACGCCTTACCTCCATGCTATCTCCCGCCCCCCCCCTTCAGTTCTTTTAAGGTTAGTCTGAGCCTGATAGCTCCCCAGCTGTTGTTTATTCAGACAGCTTTGTATTTTTCCTTCAAACCTGAATGAGAGACTATTGGGTTAAGTGTTTTTAGTGAGCTGTTCATTTCACTGAGTTTTTCCACTGCCTTTAATCCTGGAGGGTTGCTTGTAATAAATCTACTATAAATTTCAAGGGTGCTTCTATATATGTAATTACCTTTTTTGTTCTGTTACTTTCAATATTCTATCTCTATCTGTAGTTATACATCTTTGTGACTAGGATGTGTCTTGGTGGTTTTCTTTGTGTCTCATCCATCCAGGATGAGTCCATCCAGGACTTGGGTGGACTTCAGCTCTGGAAACTTCTCAGCAATCATGATTTTGACTGTTGTTCTTCATATTAGTTTTCTTTCTGGTTCTCTGTGATTCTAATTATTCTAACATTGTTTTTGTTGACTTGATCCCAAAATTCCATAGTCATCTGTCACTTATTTTGTTATCTGTTCATTTATTTTAAGTTTCTTTTCCACTTTCCACAGTTATCTAAAGTTGTTATGCAGGTCATTTTTAGCTTATTAATTCTGTTCCTAGACGTTTTTACACTTCTGGTGAGGCCTTCCTGTGAAGGCCTCATTTTTCATTTTCCCTACCAAATTTTTCAGTTCTGTCATTTCTGTTTGAAGCTTTCTCATTTCTATTCCATATGCTCTTGAGACATATAGCTGTGAATGTCATGGTTTCTTTGAGTTCCTTGAACACCCTCAGCATTTCCTCTCTAAAGTTCTTACCAGAAAGGTTATAGAGGTGGCTCAAACTAGTTTGACTCTTTAGAAATAAATAAATAAATAAATAAATAAACAAACTAGGTCCTTTAGAATTACACTCTTCATTCACTAAGTGTGGTAGGGTTCTGCATTGCTTTTCCACTGTGACTGTTGCATTGGAGCAATGTTTTCTTTGTGTTGGGATGTGACTCATTTACTGGAAAAATAGCACAACTACAGAGCAAACGGGGCAGCTGTGCTCTTCTTGGGATGCACTGACCTGGGAGTTAAAAATGCCTTTTCTAAGTAACAAGGAAAATCCTGCAGTTGGTTTGTTTGCCTGCTCAGTTTCTTAAGCCTATGTGCTGAAAGCCATTCTTTCTGGATCTGGAATCCTCCATTTAATATGCATGTGCTGTTTATTTAGATAATTTACACTTTCATGCTTCATTGTCCTTGAGAATCCTGGTTTCCCAAAGCTAGTACATATTTTTTTTAAGATTTATATTCTTGTAGCTATCAAGGGTCCTTCTTTCATAAGAAATAATATAAAACAGGATAGAAGAATTGCCTTGCATGTGGCGGACTCAAGTTCAATCCTATACATCACATGTAGACTCCTGAACACTGGCAAGAGTAATCCCTATGGGAATCCCTTCCTATAGGAAGATCCAGGAGAAAGCCCTGAGCACTGCTAGATGAAATATCACATTTATCAATCTTCAGTATCATATAGGAAGTGCTCACTTATGTGTACTCAACAGAGATCACAAGTCACTCTGCTCATATAAAAAAAACATCTATGTAAAGTACAAGGTAAGGTAATAAGTAAAGGAAATAAGTTAAGTGAAAGGAACAAGTCACACTGAACAGCATTGGGTTTTAGGTTATTTCAACCCCTGACTTTTCTTATTTCCCAAAGAGGAGATATGATTAGATTTGGAGATCAAGTCTGCTCTGCAGTAGTCACTCAATTACAGCTTTCCCTAATGATACAGTTCCTTTCAAAGATTTTTGAAATTTTAATCCAGTCTAGTTTTCAAAATTTTTTAATCTTCGTTCTAAATCTTCACAAAATTTCACTACTCATGAATGAATTTATTAAATAAAATTATTATAACATGTTCCTCAAGTCATATGTGCAGACAGAAATTCTTGAAATATTACCTACAATATTCATAGTACTCCATATGAAAATAAAAAATGATAGAGTGGATCAGATAGGATGTCAGGATTTCTACTGACTGCTCATATGATGAGAAATCTTGGAGTATCACTTCTGGCTAAGATCAAGAGAGTGGAGAAATATTGGAGTGATATAATCTGAATCACATCTTCATCATTCAGTGCTTTCTTGATCCCAAGGCAAAACCCTCAAACTGACTGATGATGATGAATGTAAAAAAAATTTAGAGAATATTTCAAAGAACATTACAGTTTCATTTGAAGCAAACTTGAAAAACAGTTAAAACAAGTTTGAAAATGTAAAACTCTAATGTACACAGAAAATCTCCTAAATGACAACAGAGAAGCAGCTTCCTGAAATATTCACCCAAGAGACACATTCTTTTAGGCATGTAATCTTCAGTTTAGTGTCTGATTCATGTAATTGTTTGATTTATTGCCATCTAACATTTCTTTAATTGTTCTTCTATTTTAACAGGGAGGCTGTTAGAAATCCAGACATATTCTAGAATAAAACATAAATTAAACAGGAGCTTTATTTATTGAGGATGATATTGGGCTGTCTGTGCACCCAGTGGTTTCTACAAAACTCAAGACAAGATATTGGGCTGGGTCTCAATTCCTTTGCTGTTGTTGTTGTTTCTGTTGTTGTTTCGGGGCATAATCAGAGGTGCTCAGGGTTTATTTCTAGTTATTCACTCAGGAATTATTCTTGGAATTGCTCAGAGTATCATATGGGATTCCAGGGATAGAACCTAGGCCACATATGAGCAAAGCAAATGTCTTACCTGCTGTGCTATCACTGGCCTCCCACATGAAAATCTGTGATGAAACTTCATACATTAACTTGAAGCAAACAGTAGCATTTTTTGTTTTGTTTGTTTGTTTGTTTTGGGCCACAACCAGTGATGCTCAGGGATTACTCCTGGCTATGTGCTCAGAAATCGCTCCTGGCTTGGGGGACCATATGGGGTGCCAGGAGATTGAACTGCAGTCTGTCTTAGGCTAATGCCGACAAGGCAGATGCCTTACCACTCCGCTCTGGCACCTCCGGCCCCAGCATTTTTTAACATGCCCTACTATACCTTAGTAATAATACCAATAATTTCTGTTCAACTTTTAACCTTTTCCCTTGAACAGAGTATGTTAAACTAGTAATATACCAGAGGAAAGACCGATAAGTGAGTAAAATAACTGAAGAGAATCCATTAATATCTTTTAACAGAGAACGCTACTATAATAAATGAAATAAGGGAAATGCAGACAGTGAGAAATAGATGAATGAGGATAAGCTTTGACAGGCACAGTTTATGCATTAAGCCAAAATAAAAACAAATATCAACTGAGGGATATATCTTCAATGTAAAGTATAAGGACAGTATTATCAAATACAAAATACCAAGGCCTAACTTCATTTTTGTTGGAGTATAACATGATTATTTTAAACAGGACCTAAATTTCAAAGTTTGAGGAAATATTAAAAGAAAGTAAACCTATAACCAGAAAAATTTAATTTCATGAAATATGAAATTAAAATATAAAATATGCCTCCTAAGTCTACGTATTTTTAGTACCAAAGTGATCACTATGAATAATTATTTTGAGATGGATAATTTCTAATATTTAATTATCCAAGCTATATTTCTAAGAAGCTAGACAAAAGCTATGGGAAGGGTTGGGATAAATTGAAGCCTTTTTTCCTCACTTTTATTCCCTTTAGGAAAAGTTTGTTACCCAAAATAAAAAATAGTCATTTGATATGTGGGTCACAGAAATGCAAGTGTTTATTATTAAATTAATTATTAATCACTTCTAAGTTAATATATGTCATCTCAAAAGATCAAACTAATCACTTGATACCTGAGACATGGGTGAAGGGGCCATTCCAGCAGAAGTCACAGGTGTGATCTCTGGTTTGAAAGGGTCAAAGTCCAGATCCAGCAAAGTTTCCTCTTTCTTTGCCTCAGGAACTTCATTCTATTAAAATAAAACAAAACAGGTATCAGTTTAACTCTCACAGGAACGTATGTTCTTAAAATAACCAGGAAAATGTGAAGAGAAGAAAAATTAACTCTGGCTAGCTGAAAGCTAATACAGTTTTGTTTGTGGCCATACTCTAGTGCCATTCATCTAGCACTTAGTCCAGCCAATAAAGAAAATGTCTGAATGATCTAACCAAATTATACCTATTTACAAGTAATCATACTTAAAAATCTCAAAAGCAGAATTACAGATGACTAGATAAAATGCCTGCTTCACAAGTTTCAATCAATTATTATAATGGTAATATCAATCAATAAAGTAAAACAAAAAGGAAAATATTTCTAGATTTAAAATAAAGATGTAATTCCCTGCTTATAAAATTAGAAAATGATCAAAAAAAGCAACCAAAAATAGGTAGGCAGAAGGAAATAACAAAGCTTACAGCATAAATCAATTAAGTGGAAAACAATAAAATAGAAATACTTCCCATATTTACTTAGCACAGTAAGATTTAATGCAATCTTTATAAGGACACCAAGGATATTTTTGAAAGAAATACATCAAATACTCCTAAAATTCCATGTGGAACAATAAACCCCCATGAATAGCTAAAGCAATCTTTGGAGAAAGAAGATGAGAGGCATCACTTTTACCAACTTTAAACTCTACTATAAAGTGGTAGTTATTAAAACAGCACAGTACTGGGATAAAAAGAGATTTCAGATCTGTGGAATAGTTTTGAATGTACTGAGACAGACTCTCAGGTATATAATCAATTAATATTTCATAAAGAGGCAAGAAAAACAAGCTAGCAAATCTTTTTAAACAAATGATATTGGGGGGCACGGGGGACCATATGGGGCTTTACACTTTTTTTTTTTTGGTTTTTGGGTCACACCCAGCAGTGCTCAGGGGTTACTCCTGGCTCCGTGCTCAGAAATTGCTCCTGGCAGGCACGGGGGACCATATGGGGCACCGGGATTCAAACCGATGACCTTTTGCATGAAAGGCAAACGCCTTACCTCCATGCTATCTCCCAGGGCTTTACACTTTTAATTTGGCTCTTTGTGTGCTGGGCAGCCACTCCAGGAGTCAGGACTCTGCTCCTAGCCTCTGTCAGTGTGTGCCCTGTGTTGCTCTCAAAATAAATTTTAAACATGGTTTTGGCGAGATTTGGCTCAGTTGAAAAAGAAAGGTTGCCGGACACTGTAGAATAACAAAAACAACTCTACCTGATTCTAAGACAGTATAAATGCATAGTAATAGGCATACTAGGGCATTTAGAAGAGGCAAGCAGATTAAAAGGAAACGCAGAGTCCAGAAGTAGAATCATACATATGTGAACAATATCCCATAACTTTCTGTAGAGTAAGCAAACTCTCAAAAATTATATATTCATATGTATGGAAGGAAATTTAAATACACATAACAACTCTCAATTGGTTACATATCTAGTTATATTTATGAAGCTATGGGGAAAAACAACACAAACACACTTTTAGATGTGATATGAAATGTATAATTCATTAAATTACAAAATGAAGCTGACATTTGGGAACAACAACAACAAAAACAACAAACTTTTACTTTTCAAAAGATCATGTATATTCCCCCATGCCAGAGGGGTCTTCATGGCCACACCTGGTAAGCTGGGCCCTGGGAGCTGGGATGGGGTGGAGGACAGCTCCACCCCTATGCATTCACAAACAGCAGAGGCCAGAGCTGGGCTCAGAGCCCCCACATGCCAGGAGTTCTGTTGGTCTTGCTCTGGTATGTGGTGGGCACTGGGTTGGACAACTAGCCAAAGACCCCCCCGGACTTCTCATTAGTCTGGGGGGCCAGATTCCCCCACACCAGAGGGGTCTTCATGGCTACACCTGGTAAGGTGGGCCCTGGGGACTGGGTTGGAGTGGAGCTGTCCTCCATGCATGCCCCATGCATTCACAAACAGCAGAGGCCAGAGCTGGGCTCAGAGCCCCCAAATGCCAGGACAGTTAGCCAAAAGATCATGTATAAAACATGAAAAGATAAGCCACACTCTAGAAGAAAATATTTGAAAGTCATTATGTGATAAATACCTGTCTTTAGAACTCATGAAGAATTCTCAAAATTCTATTAAATAATAATATTTGGAAGTAGTTCAAATTACCTATTTCACTTTAAAAATACATAATTTGGGGTCTGAGTAATAGAACAGCTAGGATATTTGTCTTACAGGTGATACTTCAGGACTGACCCAAGTTCAACCCCTGACATCCAATACATTTCCCCAAGCCTGCTTAAAGCAATTTCTGAGCACAGAGCCTGGAGTAACCCCTGAGCACTGTTGGGTGTAGCCCAAAACAAAAAATATATATAGTAAAATAAAATCTTAATTTCCCTATTAAAAATATGAGCAAAAGCTTAAAACAGACATTTTGCTAATGAAGATATACAGATGTCCAAATGTTCTCCAGACTTACAAAAAATTATTTATTTTTATTCAATAAATAATAACATGTTTATTTAAAAGTAGCTCAAAACATTATAATCATAGAATATCATAATGTCATAGGCTGTACTTACATTCAGCTTATGTATAATATAATAGAGCATGTACTATAACCTGTAGAAGTGCAGAGCCAGGAGTAAGCCTGAGCACAGTTGAGTGTGGCCCAAAACAAAACAAAAGAACAACAAAAATTCCTTCAAAAATGCATTACTATGTTAGTGTTGAGTAATTATTAAAGTTCTTCATTTTACATACTTTATGGTTCCTTCTTTTCTATTAGTATAAATATTCTTT
>PVKC010034218.1:0-13769 GCA_004027635.1 Crocidura indochinensis | reverse complement strand
GCATGAAAGGCAAATGCCTTACCTCCATGCTATCTCCCCGGCCCGCCACTGAACCCTTTTGACTCACTTCCCAGACCCTAGATAATCACAGTTCCCTGGTGAGAACCTAAAGGTTTGTTTTTATTGGACATTGTTTCTTCCGGATGAGATCATCCAGTATTTGTATTTCCCCTCTGATCTATTTATCTTACCATGATAAACTCTAATTCCAACCAGGTTGTAGCAAAACTCACAGTTTAACCATCTGTTATACAGTGCTTAAGTTCTCCTATTTTAAACATTGATAATAGTGCTAAAGTGAATATAGGTGCACATATATTTTTGTGGGGGCTTTGTTAGATAACCATCAGGAGAACTCCTAATTACATGGCAGTTCTATTTTCAATTTTTTGAAATGTTTCTTTACTGTTTCCCAAAAGGGTTGGATTAATATGCCTTTAATAGTGGATGTTGGTATATTTTTTCGTACACTTATGCAACTACTTATTTCTAATCTTTATATGCATAGGCTATTGATACAGGTGGAAAGTGAATACTTCGTGGTGTTAGTTATTGCAGTTCCCTGGTAATAAGTAACAATGTGCATTTTAATGTGTCTGTCTCTGTTCTCTTATACAAAATATTAATGGTGTTTTATGCTTTGTTGTTTCATAGTTCTGTGAGTAATTTTTATATCTTATTTAGTATCTCATTGTCATATTGTGTTGTGCAAGTATCTTCTTCCACAAAGGATTATTTTTGGCATAGTTTCTTGAATGCACCAAAGTTTTACCATTTCATGGAATAGAAGGAAATACAATTTTAATTTCCTTGACTAATTTATGTGACTTGTACTTTGACAATTTTATTTTAATGGTAGAGTTGTAAGTGAGCATCTTTTTCTTCTACCTGAACTTAAACACTTTCATTGCTCTATCATTAAGTATGATATTAACTGTGAGCTTGTTGTAGGTAGGATTGCGACTTTTACTCCACAGAAGTAAATTTATTCAAGCCACATTTTGTTCAGTTTGTATCATAATTGGATGCCAAATATTTCTTTGTTACTTGTTTGAGCCCCACCCACTGGTACAACTGGGTCACATCTGACTCAGTGCATAAAGATGGTGCTGTGGACATCATGGAATTCTGTTCAAACCCAGGTTTGCTCTTCAGTCCATTAAATACTCTCTCGAATCTATATATGTTGAAACTTTTCAAAAGCTTATTCTGCATATGCTGATATCATTATATGATTTTATATGTTCTTTTATGCTATGCATTAAATTAACTTATTAGTCCATTTGAGTCACTGCTATGTCCTTAAAGTAAAACTCACTTGGTCATAATGTATTATCCTTTTTTATATATCTTTGCATTTAACTCAGTAAGATTTTTTGTTTTTGTTTTTTTTTTGGGGGGGGGACAAATCTTTTGATGCTCAGTGTTTACTCTTGGCTATGAACTCAGAAATCGTCCTGACTCAGGAACCATATGGGACGCTGGGGGATAGGTGTTAGCTGTATGCAAGGCAAATGCCCTACCACTGCACCACTTCCCTGGTCCCTTAACTCAATAAGGTTTTCTTGAAGATATTCAAAATTACTTGTCTATCAGAAACAAAGACCTACAGCTTCCTTTCTTCATGTTAACTTTCTGGTTTTTGTCTAGTGGTAATGTTGGAATTATGGAAAGTTTTATAAAGAATGTTTATTTCTTCAGCATTTTGAAAAAGCCTGAGAAAGTAGCATTTTTTTCTTCTTAGAAGGTTTGTTAAATCAATCTGAGTATTGACTATTATTGAAGGGAGAGAGACTTTTGATTACTGTTTTAATGTTCTTGCTTATAACTGATCTATTCAGGAATTCTACTTACTCCTGATTCCATCTTGGGAATTTGTATGATTCTGAAATGTGCCTATTTCTTCCAGGTTCTCAACTAATTTCCATAAAATTATTCAGAAAAACAAATAACTTGGTCACAGAGATGTAGTACATATATGCAATAGAATACTATATATCTGTAAGAAATGATACAGTCATACAATTTACTACAATATTTTTGGAACTGGAAGATATTATGTTAAATGAAGTAAGCCAGAAAAAGAAGGATAAGCACAGCATGATGCCACTTGTATGTACTTTTAGAATAATTTCATGAAGAAATGCAGTGTTTAAATGGGGGTTGTCAAGAATACTCTAGGCTCTAAAGTTTAGTAAGGTAAATGAAAGAAATTTAGTGGAGGAGAAAAACAAATATGAAATGACAGGAGAAGAGGCTGAGGCGTCTCAGGCATATTGTTGATGTTGAGAACAGACAGACTAAATATCCAATTCAGAGTCAAAAACAATAAAATCATGAGACCCAAAATTTATCAGCCAAATTTAAAAATGGGTCTGTTATGATGACAAACTGTGGAGGAGAGTGGTTGTATGGATGGACATTGATAGAAGTAGGTTGACAGTGGTAGTGATTTGGACCTGAAACATTGTATGTCTGAAACCCAATTATGAATAATTTTGTAAATCACAATGGTTAAAATAAAAACTAAAAAACAATAGCTATTCTCAGGACTTTTGGCTCTGTCCTCAGAATTACTCCTGGTAGCACTGACTTCTTGTCACTGCTATAATTTTACCATATGCAGGGCAAATGTCTAAGTCATTAATCTACTTCACAGGTATCCCCTTTTGGTTTATTTTATTATGGTGGTATTTAGTGATGTATCTCCTTTCATTTTTAACTTAATCATTTGGTTTTTCTCTCATTGTTTTATTTTGTTCAATATTATTTTTTCAAAGAACCAGGCCTTAGTCTCATTGATCAATTTGTTGTCGTTTTAATTTATGAACTTCACTTGTAATCATTGCCATATTCTTCCTTCCCTGTTATTTGTTCTGTAAAGGTTATATGATTGTTTCTCTGTCTCTCTCTGTCTCTCTGTCTCTGTCTCTGTCTCTGTCTCTCTCTCTCTGTTTCTCTCTCTCTCTTTTCAGTTTGGGGTCACACCTGGCAGCACTTAGGCATTGCTTCTGGCTCTACGCTCAGAAATCGCTCCTGGCAGGATCGGGACCATTTGGGATGCTAGGTTTCAAATCACCATCATTCTACATGCAAGGCAAATTCCCTACCTCCATACTATCTCTCCAGCCCCAAGAATATAGGATTGTTTAGCTTGTTATTTTTACCTTTTTTTTTGTGGGGGGGCACTCCCGGCAGTGCTCAGGGGTTACTCCTGGCTATCTGCTCAGAAATCGCAGGCACGGGGGACCATATGGGGCACTGGGATTTGAACCAACCACCTTAGGTTCTGGATCAGCTGCTTGCAAGGCAAACACCGCTGCGCTATCTCTCCAGGCTCCAGCTTGTTATTTTTAACCATATACACCAGTAGCATCATGTGGTATTGTTTTCTTTAACATAGGCACATTAAAATGGAACACTTTGCGTATGGAGAAAAGTTTTTATAACTAATATGGATAGGAACTCTTAAATTTTATATTGCAGTGGGACCTTTCACACTGAACACTTGATATAATGACTTGACTTAGGCTTCAGATAATCAGACAAAAGCCATTTACCCCCGAAACTTGAATTCTATCTATGGAACTGGCATGGTTTTCTGCATCAGCACCAGGAATTGGACTTCTGTTGGTGAAAACCCTTATGTTGCCCTGGCACCAACTTGCTCCAGAGTGGATTCATATGACACCCTGATGACTTGAAAATTGCAACAACTTGCTTTTAAGTCCGGGTTCCCTATCACACCACCTAACAGAGAGATTAAATCAGAAGATGTTCCGTGACTTTGACATAAGATCTATTTGCAAAAACCAAGATCTCTAATCACACAATTCAGACTTTAACCACAATGATTGTGAAAAACTTTTATTGGTACCATGAAGAAAGACTTTGGGGTCAGACAATAATATGCCTGGAGTCAATAATTAGTGTAATTACAAGATGCTTCATGAGTAGGGTCTCCCTGTTTTTTGGCCAAAGGTTTTACCTTTTCTTTCTATTTTCCCCAACTTTTGCTGCACCTATGCAAAAATTCCTGCCACACATCCCATTTTTCATTATTTATTTATTTATTTTACCCTTTAAACAGGCTATCCTGCTATTTTTCATAGAAGCTTGGGACATGTATTTCATATTTATGCATTTTTTTATAAAATTAAGAAGAAAGGAAAAAGAAAATATGGGAGTCAGGGTCCAAATGATCTCAGGTGCATTGGTAAAGATAAAAAGGGAAGAACTAAACATCTAAGCCAAAGTCAACAACAATAAAATCATGAGACCTAAACTTTAACCATTTAAACTTAAATTGACCTGTTATATGGGCAGGCCAGGGGAAAAGGATGATGGTGTAGGATGCACTCTGAGATCCTTGGTGGAGGGAAGTCGACACTGGTGGTAGGAATAGCCCTGATTCGCTGTTTATCAGAAATTCAACTATGAAGGTCTTTGTATATCACAGTGGTTTCAATCAAATTAAAAATTTAAAATTAAATAAAATCTCCTAAGAAAATATGTTATTATAGGGTTCTGGAAGATGGTACGTTCAAACATCTGCCTTGCTTGCAAGATTAAACCCTGAAGCTGCCTACTTATAGAAAATATGATCCTGGGAACTCTGTGCTTGTTCCTGGCAGTTTTGCTGCTAGTGTTCCCTTAGGCTCAGTAAGTTATTTCTAGTCAAACCACAGCCAGCTGTTTTTGAAAACACCAGGTGACATCTCCAGTAAACATTGTAGCTGTAAAGATGTGTGAGTACCCTAGCCAAGCATGTGCTCCACTGGTGTGTGTGTATGTGTGCGTGTATGTGTGTGTATGTGTGTGTGAGAGAGAGAGAAAGAGAGTGAAAAAGAGAAGAGACAGGCAGAGAAAGAGAGCATCACCACTAGAGTGTGACGTCCAGTGAGTACATATGTAATGAACATAGGGCAGACCTTAGTGACCATCATGACAGATGTGCAAGCACTGCAACGTTATAGGCAACTCCAGTGAGCACCAAACCCAAGTGTGTTAATACCACAACCTTTGTATAACAAATCGCAAATACCACAGACAAGAAAAGAGAGGGGAAAAAATGAGATGAGCTGTTTTAATGCTTTATTTTTCTTGTTTTCGATTTAAACCTAAACTCTTAACTTCCATTTTTGTTTTGGTTTGTTTGTTTTGTTCACACCCAGTGATGCTTAGGGATAAGTTATGGCTCTGCACTGAGAAATTACTTTTGGTGGTGCTCAGGGGACCATACAAGATTTCACGGATTGAACTACATGGATTGTATTTGGCATGTGCACATCCTGTTGTACAATTATTCAGAAATCTATCATATCTTTGTGATATGTGTGTGCCCCATAACTTGTGCTTCAACTTATATTTGTTTCCAAGATTTTTGTTTGTTCTTCTTGATTTCACCAATGATATAGTAATAATTCACTGCAAGTTATTAGATGTTTCAATGTTTGATTTATTGTTACAATTTCTTTATATGGTTGATTTTTGAATATTTTTCATTTGATCCACATTATTTATATCGTTTAAGCCTTAATTGATACTTAACATATGTACCATTATGTGCTCTGTCATGGAAGAACTTTCACTTACACTGGGGAAATATGTGCCTGTGGCTGTTGGAGAGTAAGTGTTCTAACAAGTATATTAGGGCTAATTCTTCCAACTCCTCACTTAAACTTATTTCCTCTGATTCTGTCTGATCATTATGTTGATTGATAAGAGTGGAATGCTTGTGTTCTATTGCTATTGTATTGCTGTTTTTGTGTTACATCAGGCATTTTATCTTTTGCTTCAGGGGTCTCAAACTCACAGCCTGCTGTCCGCAAAGGGCCCTCTGTACAACATTTTGTGGCCCTGTCCTAGAGGAAACTTTTTTGTTTTGTTTTAGTTGTTTGGGTCACACCCCGCCAATGTTCAAGGCTTACTACTGACTTCGCACTCAAGGATCATCCTGACTTTTCCTCTGGAGGCCCACAGGTAAATTGAGTTTGAGACCCCTGATTTTGATAATCTTTATTTGCTATATTTGCATTAATGAGTATTAACACCTCTTAATTCATTGGTCAATTAATCACTATGTAATTTTTTTCTTGTCCTTATATGCTTTTTAAGCTTTAAATTTTCTTTGTCTGATATAAATATGGCTGTCTCTATCACTTTATGATGCATTTATATAATTGTTTTTCACCCTTTGAGTTTTAGTTGATATTTATTATTGTACACAAGAGAGTCTCTTATAGAGATTAGAAGGTTGAATTTTTTCTAATCATATTATAATTGTCATGTGATCAAAGTTTTTGTCATTGATCTCTAAATTTTGGTTATTTATATAAAATAATGCATCACATTGTTTTATATGTATACTGAGTGTTACTACTGCTTAGTGTCTCTGTTCCTTTTTTTAAAAAAATTGAAAAAGTTGGGGCCTGAGCGGTGGCTCTAGAGGTAAGGCGTCTGTCTTGCAAGCGCTAGCCTACGATGGACCCCAGTTTGATCCCCCACCCTGCGTCCCATATGCCCCCCCCCCCGCACAAGTCAGGAGCAATATCTGAGCTCATAGCCAGGAGTAACCCCTGAGCATCAATGGGTGTGGCCCCAAAGCAAAAAAAATATTTTGAAAAAGTTTATTAGAGTAGAAGAGATAGCTTAGAGAGGAAGGTGTTTGCCTTACACATGGTTGACCAGGACTAACCCGGTTCGATCCTCGGCATCCTATATGGTCCCCCATGCCTGCCAAGATAGATTTCTGAGCTCAGAATCAAGAGTAGCCAGTGGGTGCCACCCAGTATCGTCCAAATTCCCCACCTCCTCAAAAAAAGAAAAAAAAATTTGCTGAAAAATGTTAAAAATTGAATATATAATTTTTCAATTATATTTTATACTATCACATCTGCCCTTTATGCACTAATAATATTTTATTTGTCATCTTTTGTTTATTTCTTTTATGATTTTTTTGAATTTACTATGAGGTTTATATCTCATATTCCAATTTAATGTGAAAGCACATAAATCTTGAGTTAGTTCGAGATCAAATTATTACTCTTTGCCATTTTTTGTTTCTTAGATGTCTTGTACTTCAAGTGGGTTTTTTCACTTTTAAAAAGTATCTGAGTCTTTCTGTGATATAAATAATACTTCCCTTTTTATTGTTGCACATCTCATATTATTTAATTGTCAATATTTTCTTCTTATAATTACTTTATTTAACCACCATGGTTAAAAACTGTTTATGATTGTGTTTCAAAGAATGCATACCATCCTTTACCAGTGCACATTTCTTTTTCTTTTTTCTTAATTCTTTTTCCAGTACACAGTTCTTACCAATAATCTCTCCCATTTCCCCACCTAACCCTGCCTCTGGGGTAGATATTTTACTTCTCTCTCTTTCTTTTACTACCCCCCCCCATTTTTCTACTTTTTTGACACTGTTATATGCACTATTGTTAATGAAGGGATACTGTGTGTACATCACTTCATCTCCATTCAACACACAGTTATTGTCTTTTGAGTAATCAGTTCCAAATATGTTGTCATAAAGTACACTTCTCTACGCAAACTTCCTACCATGGACTGGTCCTCCTGGTCCTCTCTCTTCTGTTTTCCCATTGTGAGTTATAGGATATAAATGGGCCTCATCTCTATTGTTTCTGTATATTATTATCATACTATCATTTTTCTTATATTCCACTACTGAGTGAGATTATTTTATATCTTTTTCTTTCCCCTGATTCATTTCACTCAGCACATAATCTCCATATCTATCCAAGTATAAGCAAATTTAATGGCTTCATTTTTCCTAACAGAAAAAGGAGGGGCTGAAGCCATAGTATAATGGGCATGGTGCTTGCCATGCAGATAAACTGGGTTCAGTACCCAGAACCCCATATGATCCCCCAAGTCCCACCAGGAGAGCAGGAGTAAGTCCTAAGTATCACTGGACTTTCTATCCTCCCTCCTTCATAAAAAGTATTCAGATAACTAACTGGAGTGGGAGGGGAATTAAGAGAGGTTATTAAAAATATAAAAAAAAGAAAAGTTGTTCATTCTCTCTTTTATACCATATATATCTTATATATAAGAATTATATCTTAGGGGGCCGGGTGGTGGCGCTGAAGGTAAGGTGCCTGCCTTGCGTGCGCTAACCTAGAATGGACGGCGGTTCGATCCCCCGGTTCCCCATATGGTCCCCCGTGCCTGCCAGGAGCGACTTCTGAGCGAATAACCAGGAGTAACCACTGAGCGTCACCGGGTGTGGCCCAAAAAACAAAAAAAAAAAAAAAAAAAAGAATTATATCTTGTGTTTACTTCCAGATACATATTTGATATAAAGACATTACTACATTGGCAGGAAATTTTAGAATTAAGATAAATCTAAATCAGATGGTGCTTGCCACAACCCAGTTTCCAAACTATTGGAGCAAGATGCTCTGTTTAGGCAAGGATTAGATGTGGTGCATATAAGATATCTTTAAAACTGCTATTGAAAGCCAAATGTGGAATTTCCTTCTAGTTAAAAAAAATATGTATGTCAACTTCATTACAAGAATAAACTGAAAATAAAAAGTCTAAATAACTTTAATTCCATCTAAGGAAAGCAAGTAAGATATAGAAATGCTGTCCAGCTGACTCAAAATGAAGCAATTGCCTACTTCAAAAGGAGACATTAACATTAAAGTCAATGTACACTATCGTTAGGTAAGGATGACTGACTTAAGTTAAAACAACAGTGGCTTTACTTTACTTTTTCTTTACTTTCTCCAATTGTAAAGATAAATGAGTTAAATAACTTTGAGATGATTATTTTAATTATAAAATGTTCAATGGGTGGGGGGAATTATTGTTTTTTTTTAATTTTCAAGTTTCTGTTATTGTATGCTTTAGTATTTTGGCAAAGAGAAAATTAGCTGCCTCGTCAAAGGTCTCATTCTTTTTCTTATTTTTATGAAGTGTAAATACAACATGTTTGTGTGTATGAAAATGACAAAGGTGTGTGTGTCTATGTGAGAATGTATATGTACACATGCTATTTTATGAAATGACTGAAAAATTGTGTCTTTTACAAAAAACATTTCTTAGTTATTTCCAATAAGTAGCCTAGTTATTTCCAATAAGAGGCTTAGTTATTTTCAAAAAGTGACTTTACTTTTTTTGACACAGATAGTCCATTTCATATAAGTATATTTTCTCATAACTATGTCTCTCTTAACTATATTTTCCAACATAACACTCGAGAAAAAATGCTGCCTCAGGAAAAAAAAAACTAATGATGGTAAGTTTCAGAGAATTTCACATTAAGGACATGTTCACAGAACATGTTATCAGCCATTTTGAGTTTGGTATTTAATCAAAGTTCTGTAGATTACCTTTGTGGTTTGTGAAATGATGTTGGTTAGAGAAATGAGAAGTGAAAGAGGTAGTTGTCTCAATATAGGGTGTTCTTTCTTTTTTAAATTAAAAAAAGGATTGAGAGAGAATAATATGCTAACCAAAGGCTGAAAAAGTCTCAGTATACATCTCATCGTGAATATTGGAAATATGAAAGTACTTATATCAAGAGAAGAGATGCAAATGATGTATACATGGACCCAGAAAGCTCATGTGCTACGGTATTATTTCTATTAAGGTTGACTCCTTTCAGTTTCCATAGGTAAGTGCCTGTAAGGGGGTTGAAGAGACAGGGGTGTTAAAAGACTGATGAAATCTGCAACTAATACTTGCATAGCATGGACACTGGCATCCTAATAGCCTTAAAAGATAGCTGACAAGAAATACTTGAGTTTTATTTTATTTACACTGCCTAGTTTTTAGGTCTTTGGTCTCAAACTTGCCTTAAAGAAATGAATTTCAGGAGATGAATAGAGAAAAAGTACTTTTATTTAGAAGTTATGGGAAGAAATGGGGAAGCAGAGAAGGAGAGAAAAAAAACTTTCCATAGAGAATGTGAGTTTCTCCAAAAGGAAGATAATAAAGGATACCCTATAAAGTAAAAGATGCGACGTACAAATCACAAGCTAAGAGAGGTGATCCTGGAATGAGAGTGTCAGTTGTTTGCTTTTCCAAAATTGTTTTAAAGGGATTTTTTCCAATCTGTTTCCACTTAAGGTGAGAGTCTATAGCTAGGGTTTGCAGACTTAAAAATATTAATAATAGGACCTTTATACCAAGCTTATGGGGCCAGAGAGTTGGCTGCTGGGGAGGAGTTTAAAGGGGACCCCAGGCCTTCCCCAATCCCAACCTTCATAAGAAGTGCAGATTTGGGGAGGAGACTGGTGAACTTCTGGCTTCCAGCTCAATACTGAACTCTTTCCCGTTCTGGGAACCAGAAGCTTTCACCAGCATCGGGTGCAACAAGGCTCCATGCCAAAGGTCTTTTCACCAAGCTTAGGGGGAGTCTGCCGAGCTTGGGCTGCCCCCAACAGCCTTCTCTCTCCTTCCTTTCGAACTCTAAGGCTAATTTTGTGTGCTTTCCCAGAAGGCCTGCAAGGTAGGTGCTTAGCACTCAGAGGATTTAGCAACAGCAACAACCTACTTGCTGGCATCTAATGGTGAGGTAAACTAGAGTACACTCCACATCATTCTGACTTTGATGAAGGAGACGCACAGAAACTAGAATCTTTAACTACAGAAACCTGAAACCAACAACAGAGAATGTGTGAAAAAATTTACTGGGACCACAGAAAATGACTCAGAGGTTGGACAATCTAATATACCTGAAGCCCAGTCAGTCTTATGCCAGAAAACTTCAGGGGTAAGGTTTCTTGTATTTAGGCCAAGGCTTTTCCTTTCCATTTCCCCCATATTTTGGGGCCTATGCAAACAACAATTGCCACTCTCACAACTTTTTACTGTATTTTTTTAACTCTTATCTTTAAAAAAAAATAAAGAACTTACTAAACTTTCTGCTAGTACTTTAATGAGTTCATTGGTAATTCAATAATTTTCAAAAATATATTTGCTACTGATTTTTTTCTTCTTTCCTTTCTCTTCCATCTCTTTTGCTTTTCTATTTTTTTAATTATGTTGCTTTGGGTTTTCCTGAAACAAATGTATTATGATCAGTTATGTCAACTATTTGATGCATTTTCTTGAAATAAATTTTAAAAAATGAGTGTAAAACACACTTAAAATATACTTGTGATATATTCATTATATACATTCTGTACCACATGTAATATGCACATATAATTTATAGTAAAACCTAATATGATAGAAGAATAAAATATTAATAATAATAGTCATTTAACTTTTGATGATCTTTCAAGTTTTTATTTTAAGGTGTATTGTTATTGTTAAAAATCTCTCCTTTTCTGGGGGAGTTTAGAAGTTGCTGCTAGATCTTTTGTTAACTGAACCATTATGAGATGCATCTAGGGGCTGAAGTTGTGGCACAAGTGGTAAGATGGCTGCCATAGACACACTAGCTAGGACAGACCTCAGTTTGATCTTTGGCATCCCATATGGAATGCCAAGCCAAAACCAATTTCTGAGTGCATAGCCAGGAGTAATCACTGAGCGTCACCAGGTGTGGGCCCAACCTCCCCTCCCCCAAAGTGCATGTACCTTAGTATAACATTTAGGTTGGTGACAGAAATTTTTTAGATCCTCTGTTTTATTATTTCTCCAGAAACTCTTTGACAGTGACCCCTGTCTATCCATCTTCTTCATTAGAAAATAAAGATGTAATATAAAAATAGGAGTTCTGGCTTCTATTTTACAGCTCTAGAATAAATTATCAGCTCAATTCCTAAGTTTTGATCCATTAAGATGCAATTAAGAGACCAATTAAGGGAGAATCTTCATCTTCTTTTTGACAATGTTCACACAAAGAACCCTGATCTGCATAGGAAGTACCAAATAGAACCAGATTTAGGAAGGGGAAATATATCTACTAAACCAATGACCTACTTGCTGTCCTTGGAATCTGCCACAACCCTCAATCCTGGATGTTTGAATTCTTTCTTTTCCTTCTTGCTGAACTTCATTTGGTGAAGGGTGGTTGCCTACAGCCCAACATTGGCTTAGTAACTATTTGTTATAATTTGTTTTGTCTTCTCTTCTCTCTATCCTAAATAAAAGTATTTTGTTTCACTGTCTTCTCCTGAAATTCATTTCAACAAGAACAGACAATTAACACGTTTGGCCTTGATAGCATTTAGGACTTCAGTGTTCATATGCTGCAGAAGTTGTGCAGATTGTTATTGTTTGGGGACCACACATGGAAGAGTTCAAGGATTCACCTAGCTTCTGCTCATCAATAATTGCTGGCCAACTTTGGAGGCCATTTAGGATGCCAAGGATCAAACAGTTAGGCCATGTACAAAGTAAGTGCCCTATAACTTGTACCTCCAGTTGCTCGAAGACTTATGAGTCTTAATCCCTTCCACATACCTTACCAGTATGATGGTGTTGAGCCAAGTAAGAGGGTAGTACTCATCAATTGTGGCTACCTCCCTGTTCTGTGGCCGCTCCCTCAAAAACTATACTACACTTGAGTCAATGATCTTAATTCTTTGTTTTTTCATTACTTCTCTATTCAGCATTGGGATAGATAATTTAGTAGGGCTAAATTTAATTCACAAAGCACTTATCTAATGTCAGATTTGGGGAAAAGTCTTTTTTTCTTCCTTGAAGTAAATCTTAAACATTTGGAAGAGCCTTTCTAAAGCTTGTTCTAACTTCCTAGCTCTCTTTCAGTTGTTCACAAATTCTAACCATGTAAAAGACAAAATTTCTGTACGGAGTGATAGCTCAAAGGGTTTCAATAGGCAGAACTCTAGAATTCCATCCTCTTTACCTTATGGTACCACTAGGGATAGCCATAGTAGCCACTGAATACCAACACATAAAAATTACTGCTTTAAATTGGTGTGACCCCACAAAAAAACAAAAACAAACAAAAATTACGAGCACCACATAAGTCAGCTTGAGATCTGAACCAACAGGCCTACACACCAGGGCAAAATAATACAAGAAGTGGTTCCCAAGACCTCTTGAGCTTTGTTTGACCCTCTAAAAGTCAAGATTTCAATTAATTTGATTTGTAAATTATACCACATCATATGTTTAAAGATAAATAGATTTAAGATATGATTTCCAAGTACATTTACTTATCATTTAAAAGGTTGTAGACTTTCTCTATTGTTATTTTTTATTGTCTTGTTTTTAAGTGATTTTACTATAGTTTGTTTCATTGTTTCCTTGAAGAAAATGTCCTTAAATTTAATTTCTGTTTAAAAACCTGGAATAATTCTCTTGGTTTTTTTCCAGTTGACTGTTTCTAGAAATAGATTATAATCTACAGTAAGCCCTCAAATGATCCCTGTTTTTTTTTTCAAATTGACTACTACTTTAATCAAAATAACTCATTTGAGACAATCATAAAATTTTGACTACAAATAAATAAATGCTAAAAGGCTGATATATATTCATGGCTTACAGAGTTTGAAAAAAATATTAACACATATATATATATATATATATATATATATATATTTTGGGAGAAATAGAACTGAAATAAGTTTGCTTCACTCATTTATGGAAAAAAGAAAATATTCATAATTATTTGAAAACACAACAGAAATTATTTAAGAACTTATTTAAGGGGCTAGAAAGTAGCATGGAGGTAAGGCATTTGCTTTCCATTCAGAAGGACGGTAGTTCAAATCCCAGCATCCCACTGCCAGGAGCGATTTCTGAGTGTAGAGCCAGGAGTCATCCCTGAGCACTGCCGGGTGTGACCCAAAACCAAAAAAAAAAAAAAAAAA
>PVKC010034217.1:0-13761 GCA_004027635.1 Crocidura indochinensis | reverse complement strand
GGTGTGGCCCAAAAACCAAAAAATATAATAAAATAGAATAAAATCAATAAAATAAAAATAAAAAACATTTTTGAGGGGCCCGGGAGAGAGCATGGAGGTAAGGCGTTTGCCTTTCATGCAAAGGGTCTTCAGTTCGAATGCTGGTGCCCCACATGGTCCCCTGTGCCTTTCAGGAGCAATTTCTGAGCATGGAGCCAGGAGTAACCCCTGAGCACTGCCGGGTGTGACCCAAAAACC
The DNA here is from genome assembly GCA_004027635.1 of Crocidura indochinensis. Lineage (NCBI taxonomy): Eukaryota > Metazoa > Chordata > Mammalia > Eulipotyphla > Soricidae > Crocidura > Crocidura indochinensis. Next base: position 13,524 of record PVKC010034217.1, on the reverse strand, counting down.
ACACACACACACACACACACACACAAAACATTTTTGAGTTTCTCTGTGTCAATACTTATTTATTAATATTTTGTTAAATTTCTAAACATTCCTACACACTTTGTTTTTGTTTGTTTGCTTTTTGGGGCCACACCCAGTGACTCTCAGGAGTTACTCCTGACTATGCGCTCAGAATTTGTTCCTGGCTCTGGGGATCCTATGGGATGCTGGGGATCCAACCAAGTACCATTCTCAATAGCCTGCTTGCAAAACAAAAGCCCAACCTCTGCACTATTGCCTTGAACCCCCCCCCCCACACACACACACACTCACATTTACTAATTTAAATTCTACCTCTTGTCATTGTAGTCTGAGACAATACTTAACAATTACTTAACAATGATTAATATTTTCATGGCTCTGTAGATACTAATATGTGCTCAGCAAGTGATCTAGCTTGGAGAATGCTACATTCTGGAAAGGAATGTGTATTTGGTGATTGTGGACAGAGGTTTATCTGCATTTTTAGTAATCCAAAATATTGTGATTATTTTTTTGGGATTCTTTTTTTCCTAATTGATATTGTGTTTTGCTCTTTTTTATCGGTTTGGTGACAAAATCAGGGGGTATTTGGCATTTAATTATAAAATTAATCAAATTCTTAAACAGCTGCAATCCCAAGTGCATAGTAAAATAAACCTAAAACCTTTTTATACAGATAAAAAAGCTTCACACAGATAGTCATGAGATGACCTTCAGTTTATGAAAATAAAACTGTAATATGTACATATATATAGATAAGTGAAATGATATTTAGTGCTGAAAAGCTATTATCTGTCATAAGACATAAGCTTAAATGCATAATTTTCTCATAAATAAAAATTAATAACTGGGGCCAGAGATGTAGCACAGCAGTAGGGCATTTATCTTGTAGAGAGCTGACCCAGGATAGACCCAACTTTTATTCCATGCATCCCATATGGTACCCCGAGCTTGTTAGAATCAATTTCTGGGTGCAGAGCCAGAAATAACCCCTGAGAGCCACCAGGTATGACCCCCAAAAAACAAAAACCTAAACATAAATAAATAAATGTAAAATCTGTGAAAGTAAATAACAAATTATCACAAATATTTGGTAATTGAGAAAAGGAAAAATGGGAATACAATAACAAGAGCTGTGCTTGATAGTATTGCATTGAGAATATAAATAAAGAATACAGAAATTAGAACTAACACAAGATTTACAATCATTAGTATTAGTTCAGACCCATAGAAAATATATCACAAAGAATTATCACTAGTTTATGGACTTTGAGTAAAAATGATGTGTCCATGTGACTGCAAGAAATTACAGAAATATATCTTTTTATGTGGTGCAATTCAGAACAGTGAAAGAACAGGAAGTATGAATTTAGTTTTAAATAGCTAATTTAGCTATGGGCTTTGAATTAAATACAGTAAAACACTAAACTTTCACTGAATATAAATTCAGTTGAATAAAGAAGATACTTAATTGACATTTAACTTATTTATAATGCTACTAAATTTAAATATTATCCACCCAGTGGTTTTTTTTTTATTTTTAGTAAACTTAGCAGTAGTAAATTTTAGCAATAATGCCAGCACCATTTTATCTTCCAAGACAATTCATCTTAACATTGATTCCTGGTTAAAAATGACTTTGAAAAATTAGGTATTGACACAATTTCTATAATAGTCTTATATAATCACAAATAAATTACAAGCAATATTGCATTCTATAAAATGAAATGGTGCATAATTAAATATACAATATATTCTCATTATTGTAATTATAATTTGTGATCTTATTATCATGAAACTTTTGAGAAACTATGAAAAATAAGCAAAATAGTTAAAGGCTTATGGTTTAAATTTTAGTCATTCTGGTCATTTAATTCTCTGTAATAAGTAGATTCTAAATGATAAAGTCTTAGTATTTTCATTAAAGCAACTGTTATTAAAATATTGTTTACATAAGTTAGTTAAGTTTTGTAAAAGCAAAAATAATTGACAAATGCTTTATGTAAAGACTAAAATAATTTACTCAAGACTTAAATAAAATATTGCACAAAAGGGGTTGAAACGATGTATCTGGACATTAATTAAAGATATGGTGCTGCCTGTGGTCTCTTATGTAATAATTATTCATGATGAATATGTTCATTTGTATTTCACAGTACAGCTAATAAAATCATACTTCTATTTACAACTAAGTATCCGTAATGAGTAATGTTAATAATTCTTCATTTTGAGACAATGTCCAGTTGGGAACATTTCTTTTGTCACATAAATCATGTTTAAATTTTGTTTGAATCTCAATGTTTCAATAGTCTGAATTAACTGCACCAAATCAATCCCCTTTTACCCATTTGCTATTAAAAGAAACTAATTTTTCATGTAAAGACTTTAATTAAGTTTCTATAAAAAATATCCTCAATACTAATTCCTCATTTTCAAGACTTTTATAAATTGTATCATTTACTGGGCCCGAGCATTAGCACAGCAGTAGAGTGTTTGCCTTGCAAGATGCTGATCCAGGATGGACCTGGTTTGATCCTTGGAAGCCTATATGGTCCCCCTAGACAGAAATGATTTCTGAAAACATAGGATGCGTGCCCCCCAAAATGTATCATTTATAGTACCACAATTGTTAATTTAAAATAGTATAAGGGAATTGATAAATTATTTAAAAGTGTCACAAGGTTTATGTTTCCTCATTGATTATTGTGCTATTAACTATTTGTTATTATTGATTATACTTATAAAAGTTTTGTAGCTAAATGAAGAAAAATATAAAATGTAACTGAAAGTATTAAACATAGGATAGTAGAAATAACTTTCAAAAATGTTAGAATATTGTATTTCTGAGATATCCAAACTACTGTTCTAAAATTTTTATTAGGACAGCCATTGTTAAGCATTGGAATTATAGCTATATGTATGGTGGTCTTTCCTACAGGATAAAATTAGTTTTATGTGTATAGTGTAACCAACAAGAATATATATATATATATATATATATATACTATTTAAAAATTAAATTTAAAATAAAAAGTAGTGCCAAAGTGATAGCACAGCAGCAGGGCATTTGCCTTGCATGCAGCCAACCTACAATGTACAGGAGTTCTATCCCTAGCACTTCATATAGTCTCCCAACCCTGCGAGGAGCAATTTATGAGCTCAAAGACAGGAGTAGTCCTTGAGTGCTGCTGTGTATGCCCCTCCAAAAAAAAACTAAAATAAAAAGTAAAATCCCAGTTTTTAAAGTATTATAGGCATTAGTCTCTGCCATCTCAATTCTCATTTGATTCCTAAAAGTAGAATCCAAGTAAATTTATTTTCTTTCTCTCATCTAGATTAACATTCTTTATCAGGATATTTTGTGGTCAGACTTAAATATCTTTATCATAACATAAATCATTTTAATTATGATCTATGAAATATAGATGTGTTCATATATGAAAAATAAATTTGCATTAGATAATATCTAGCAAACTATATGCAAAACACTTTGATATTCCATTTTTTGGAGTTCTATGAGTTCTATCTTTTGATGGAATCAACTCTACCTATTGGATGGTTGTATGTGTTACATTATGATAGTCTCATTTACATATATATACACTTCTGAAGCTTGGACAATCCCTAGTCAATACTCAATTAAATACATTGAATTTGTTTTTAGTCTTCTCAAGATAAATATTGTACATTTCTCATAAAAATTTTTACACAGCAATAAAAGCTTAGGCATTGGCTTTTGCGAAGAGACTTTGGGGAATGAAGCCAATTGGAGTACTAGAAAATGAAATGGAATAATCAACATAAATACCAAATATTTCACTTTATTGTAAAGCAACAACCTAACATCTCTACTGGCATGTTCTTTATTTTTTCATTTTCATGGTGGTTCTCTGAAAACTTAAGTTTACTAAGATGAATTATTAACCAAGATATTCTATAATTATACTACTTAGAAAGTTTCTGATAATTGGGGCCAGGAAGATAGTATAAGGGGAAAGACATTTATTTGTCTTATTTACAACAGACCCTATGTTGATCCCTGATGCCCATATAGTTCTTAGAGTCCTGCTGAGTACTGAGTTAATTACATGTTAATTACATGTAAAAAAAGCAAGTTACATGTTACTAGAACTTGCTCTCAGAATAACATCTTGAATGTATCTAGTCAAAGCATAGTTGATTTATCTTATATTTTATATAGCCCTTTAAAACTTAATAGATATGTAATTCTAAAATTTGATGTGTCTATACTTTTAAACACAAATAGGTGTATATAAGCATATAAATGGATATAAGTATAGGTAAAAAGAATAGCATTGCATATGCATGCAAATATATGGAAATATATGATGTGTGTATTTCCAAGACCCATTATGTAGTTGTAAAATTGATAGTCAAATATTATAAATATTTATCCATCTACTATACCTTTACACTGTCTATATTTGCAAGTACATTTTAAAGTAATATACCTAAACTGTAATCTAATTCAAGAATAAATACCGTATATTAAAAGGCCTTTAAAGAGCTGCACCAAAGGACAGCTACATATACTTACCACAAGGGGGCTCAATAAGGGAGGAAAAAGGAAATAAGTGGATTCTACATTATAAAAATAAATATAAACACGCAATTTTATAAATCAAACACTATATATATTTAACCTCTCAAAAATAAGAATTTAAAGAGGATTTTAAATAGGAATTCTAAGAGCTATGTTTATCACATACCATGTGTAGAATAGTGGAAAATTTAGGTATATATAAAGAAATCTTTTTAAAAAATCTCTGTAATTTGCTAGTATACCTATGAACAGTTATATATATATATATTTATGCAAACTTTTAAAAATTTAAAAAGAATTTTCTTAAGTAATAAAGTAAAATGCATGACTTGGAAATATTATATAGAACATGATAATATTGACATATCTTATTATACATATGTCAAAAAACCAAGTCCATGCACTAAATATATAAGGCAAAGGATTCAATTCTTCAGCCTGGAAGTGTTGTGGAGGGTGGAGACAGATTGGTGGAGGAACTTTCTAAGGGTTAGGCAGTTGCTCAATGCTTACTGCATGCATTGAGTCACATAGGTGGCACCCAAATATGAAGGCAGCACCCTAGTATTACCAGAATATCACCACAATATTACCAGAATGGAAGGGTGATAAGAAATCTTAGGTTCTGTGTACCTTCCACAAAAATATTCAAATATACAAATGTCCTATCAAAAATTAAAATATTAAACAAGTTTATTAAGGCATAGAGCACACAAAATAGTAGTGGTTTGTTGACTATGTGAGTTGTAGCTACTTTTGCTGTGCCCAAAACTGTAGGAAGGAGTAAGTGATTTGAGGAGGGATTCCTGAGTGATCTTAAGGAGATGATTGATATACCACATCTTCAAGCTTCTGAACCACACAGTCAGCAACACCTCTAAATTTTGTCGGCTTAGGAGAATTATAACTAATTTGGTGAAAATTAGTATAGACTAATACTGCTACCACCAAAAATCTAGCACCAAAAACTCCTCAGACGATTACGTTAGTAGCACAAGAGTCATACAAATTTAAAAATAAACGTATTGATCTTTTTTTGGGGGGAGGTGTCACTTCAGGAAGCGCTCAGGGGTCAATCCTGGCTCTACTCTCAGAAATCCCTCCTGGCAGACTCCGGGGACCATATGGGATGCCGGAACTCGAACCACCATCCTTCTGCATGAAAGGCAAACGCCCTACCTCCATGCTATCTCTCTGAGCCCAAACTTATTGATCTTAGTTTTGATAATTCCTTTTGCTTTTCTGTTGTACCGGATAATAGGAGACAAATCTGTTTGTGCCTGCAAGGAGGAAGTTTAGGTGGGAGACTGGGGACATTGGTGTAGGAAGGTCACCATGGTGCTGTAATTGGTACTAGAACATTTAATACCTGAAACAACTTGCTAATTTCTGTGTTGCTTTTTCAAAAGGGACACATTTTAAAAAATGCTTTGTGTGTGTGTGTGTGTGTGTGTGTGTGTGTGTGTGTGTGTGTGTGTGTGTGTGGTTTTTGGGTCATGCCCGGCAGTGCTCAGGGGATACTCCTGGCTCCATGCTCAGAAATTGCTCCTCGCAGGCACAGGGGACCATATGGGGCACCGGGATTCCAACCGATGACCTTTTGCATGAAAGGCAAACGGCTTACCTCCATGCTATCTCCCGGGCCTCTTAAAAATGCTTTTAATACAATGATTTGGAGGAGAAAAAGGAAATGAACACTAAATATATTAAGTGGTGTATAACATTTTATTGCTATAAATATTCAATTTAGAACATTTCAAGTGGACTGCCCTTCTATGGAAAAGAAGGGAACAGTGTAAAATAATTGGTTCGTTCATACTTCAGAGACTACCTAATATTTTTCTGTCATTTTTTTCTTTGATATCCTATAGCACTTCAAATTTCACTTTAAGGCTACAATCTTATCTCAATAAAAGAATTTTTCATATCCAATAAGTGTTTGATCATAAAAAATATCTTTTGGATAGGCTCTTGTAGATAGCCTTTCAAGGTTATTCAGTCTATCAACTATATATCACTCCCACAGAGTTAACTAAGATGCATCAATTTACATTCTTAGTCCCAGCTCCATAGTCTGCTAATGAGTCATTATCTACAATGACTTTTTGTGATCTGAAATTGCCTTTGATTTCTAACTCTACTGTTCTAGAATTTAGGAAATGGAAATATAGAATCCTACTTTATATAGTAATGGTTTTTCTGATGGAAGGAAAATACTACATATCCTATAGATAGTCAGTATAATAAATCTTTTCTCCTCCCACAGTTATTTTGAATCACAAGGCTCACCAAAAATATATTTAATAAGTTAAAATCCTCCATAGTGGACCCAGAGAGATAGCACAGTGGTGTTTGCCTTGCAAGCAGCAGATCCGGGACCTAAGGTGGTTGGTTCAAATTCTGGTGTCCCATATGGCCCCCGTGCCTGCCAGGAGCTATTTCTGAGCAGACAGCCAGGAGTAACCCCTGAGCGCCGCCGAATGTGGCCCAAAAACCAAAAATCAAAAAAAAAAAATCTTCCATCCTCCATAGTGTATATCTTTGATGTATTTATTCTATTTTAAATATTGAATAATATTCCTTTTTTTGAAGACATTAAAATTAGCAAGTAATGTTACTAGTTTTTAGGTAACTATATATATTATATAATATATATATAGTTATATATATAATATATATATAACATTATATATATATATAGAGAGAGAGAGAGAGAGACTTGTTTTTGTTTTATGGGTCACATCCAGTGATGCTCAGGAGTTGACTCTTGGCTCTGCAATTAGATATTACTCCTTGCAGATTTCAGTGGATTTCATATGGGATGCTGGGAATCAAATCTAAGTCAGTCATATGCAAGGGAAGCATCACTGTACTATTCCTCCAGTCACATATTTTGACTATTTTTGTAATGATATATGGATTACAGAAAATTTGCCAACATTGCATATTTTCATGTACTTTGTGTATCCTTCAAGAGAAAATGATAGTATGTGATAGTGCTTCATCTTGATTTGGGCAACAAATTATTACACAATCTGTTAAAATATCATTATCCACACCAGTCTACAATATTAAAGTGAGAAGAGAGACAGAGAGAGACAGAACATCAATATACTGTTTTACTTCTATATTATCCACCTCATGTTGATTCTACAAATGTGAACCTCTGCTAAATTCAACAGATAAAATTCTCCTCTTTCCAAGAGAAAGAGTAAGGACAGAATGAAAAGCTATAAGTGAAGTGATAACTCCCAAATACTTCCATTAAGGTTATAGGCAGAATTTAATTTTAGAGAGATATACTCTCTTAATATATTGATAGTTTGGTATATGTTCAGAACAACAGTATTTGTTCACTACAGAGATAAAGAAAAAATTAATTTTGTTAAATTTATTTTATAAAAATGTATTTGATTCAAAATGCATAAAAATGTTATGGATGTCACAAACATAATTTAAAAATGTATTACCAAAATATTAATTGAGTTTATATCAATTGACACCTCTACAAGATACATGAAAATCTTACAAATTTCTGATTGTGTGTATTTCAAAATTGGGCTTTTAACATATTCTTCATTTTACACATTATAAATCGTTTTCTTCATTCTACACATTATAAATAGTTTTCAAACAATGTGATATCATTTAAGGAGTAAGAGAGTGGAAATTAGGGGCCGGGTGGTGGCGCTAGAGGTAAGGTGCCTGCCTTGCCTGCTCTAGCCTTGGACGGACCGCGGTTCTATCCCCTGGTGTCCCATATGGTCCCCTCAGCCAGGAGCGACTTCTGAGTGCATAGCCTGGAGTAATCCCTGAGCATCACCAGGTGTGGCCCAAAAACCAAAACAAAATAAATAAATAAATAAATAAAATAAAAGAGAGTGGAAATTGGTGAGAAAGTATAAAGTTTAATGTACTTGTCTAGATATGTGTGACCCGTAGTGCAGTGTTATGGTCTGAGCATAGTTGATATCAAAAGACACTGTGCTCAATAAAAATCATGAGTTTATTTTTAATTATTGTTGTCATAAAGATCATTAAATGTGTGAATGTGGTATAATAAATTATCTTAATAACAATATTCTTCTCTGCATAGAATTCAAATTTCTTGCTGAAATGTATAAATTATTCAAGCTCATGAAATTGAAATTTGAGCTTTCTGACTATACATTTATAAGCATGTGGATTAAAATAACTATTGTGTGAATATTTAATCTACAGAAAGCATTAATTTTTCCACTAAAACCCACAATTTTAAATGATCCTGAGATGCAGTTTTACTAAAGACCAAAACAAAGTGCTTTTAAACGTTACTGAAGCTATATATTTCTAGAATTGTTAAGATATAATATTAAATAATAATATACATTTAAAAATCTTTTTTACTATTGATAAAATAAAATATGCAATTCTGTTACTTATTATTTTCAAAATATTAAAGAATAAAAGAAAATAAGGGGAAGGAATGAATTATGGATGAAAGAAAAGGCAGGATGGAAGGACAGAATTATGGATGGAAGAGGAAAAGAAGGAAGTGATTATGGAAGGAATGAAGAAACTATAAATGGAAAGAAAGAAACTTAGGAAGAAGGAAGGACGATAGGAAGGAAAGGAAAAAGGAAGGAAGGAGGAAATTATGGATGGAATAAAGGAAGGCATGGAGAAAGGAAGTAATTATGTATGGAAGGAAAGAAGGAAGGAAGAAATTATGGATGAAAAGACAGAAGGAAGGAAGGACAGAATTATGGGTGAAAGAGGGAAGAAGAAATAATGGAAGGAATTATGAATAGAAAGAAAAAATGAAGTTAGGAAGAAGAAAGGAAAGAAAGAAGAAAGGAGGAAGAAAGGAGGGAAAGAAAGAATGAAGAGGGAAGGAAGAAGGAGGGAGGGAAGGAAAGAGGGAAAAAGAAAGGGAGGAGAGAAAGAGGGAGGAAGTGAAGGTGGGAAGGAGAGATGGAAGGAAGGAAAGAATCATAGAGAGAAAAAGGATGAGATGAAGACATGAAGGCTTGTAGAATATGTAAATGAACAGAAATAGAACTTTATTGTATAAACCAATATGAAATTATATTCACTCGGATTTGTAAATCATAGCATTGTCATATGCTGTAACATAATTGTCTTCTCATTAAAGATTATATAGGCAGAAAACATTGCCAACTTTGACTTAACTGAAAAAATTTCCTAATAAATATGGAATAGTATCCAAACCTAGTTTTAAATAACTGAAATATAAACTCCATCACATAAAATCATTCATTATACATTAACCACTCAATTTTAATATAATGATAAAGTTTTATTGCTTTCAAAATACAAAATAAAATATAACCTTTAAAATAAAATTCTATATTTTATCATCAGAAATGCTTGTAATGTTGTTTAGTGTCATATAAAGTTCTATTTGCCTTTCAAGTTAAAAACAGACATTGAGCTTTTATATAGCTCTATATCTTCTCTTTTTAGATATTTTATGTAAGTTGAATCATACAGTATGTATCTTTTATGTCTAATTTGTGTTGTTAATAAAATAGTTTTTGAACTTCATCAATGATATAGCATGTTTGCTCTTTTCACTTTTTTGCAAACTAGCTTTCTACTACATGATATATTACAGTGTTATGATGGACAGTAGAATGGTTAAAGGTTTGTGCTATTAATAATAATATTTTTGAAATTTTCCAATCAAGTATTTATGTAAATTCATTTCTCATTTTCTAGATTAATTCTATTTGGAGTACAAGTGCTAATGCATATATCTCTTTACAGAATGCCAATGTGTTTTTTAAAAATTGCCAATGTGTTTCCAAAATGACGCTCTTATATAAGGCACTGGTTTTACTACATCAAAATTTGCACTTGTGTTTTCTTTTGATTATTGCAATCTTATGAGTGTGAAAAAGTTTGTCACTTTTGATTTTATTTTTATTCCTCTGTCAATTAATTATTGTAAACCTCATTTTCTCTTCTACTGATATCTTGTATATTTTTTAAAATAGATTATTTTATTTTTGGGTTTTGGGCCACACCTAGTGGCACTGAGGGGTTACTTTTGACACTGAACTCAGAAATCTCTCCTGGCAGGGTCGGGGGACCATAAGAGATGTCGGAAATCAAACCTGGGTCCGTCCCAGGTTGGCCGAGTGCAAGGCAAACATCCATAGTTGTGTATCTCTCGAGCCCATGATGTCTTCTTTATTTTTAAAAAACTCAATTTTTAGTATTTACCTATTTAAACAAATTTCTTGATAATACTAACTAGGGGTGTTCTTTATATCTTGTTTATAAGCTCATAATTTAATGCTTGAAATACTCTTTCCCAGTCATAGCTAGTTTTAATGATAATATTAATAATTTAATTTTCCTTGTCATAAAACTAAAATAAAATTTATATACTCACAAAGTAATATTAGATTAAAACCTTCCTTATATTAGTATCTTGTATTTTAACTTAAAAATTTTAAGATAAATGGGGGCCGGAGATAGCATGGAGGTAGCACATTCGCATTGCCTTCAGAAGGACTGTGGTTCAAATCCCGGCATTCCATACCCCTGGGCCTGCCAGGAGTGATTTCTGAGCATAGAGCCAGGAGTAACCCTTGAGTGCTGCCAGGTGTGACCCAAAAACCAAAAAAAAAAAAAAACAAAAATTAAGAAATACAATGTTAAATATTAACATTAAAATTAAAATACATGCATATTTAAATTTTTCAAAATGTCTTTCATCATTTTCAAAGCTGGGCAGAATTTTTGAAATAATATATTGTAGCTTCAAAATAAATTAAGTTTATTTGCAGTGCTCACCCATTCTTTATTACATTTATTTATTTATTATTTACATTATTTATTTATTACAATTCTTTATTACATTTGCTCAACAAATAATAGTTAACTGAAATTAAATTGAAAGAAACCTAGAATATTTCAAAATAAAATAAATTAATTAGAATCTGTGATTCAATACTTTTCATAAACAATACTTTCTCAATTTTTAGTTTAAAAATTCTTAATTTCTTTTACTCGTTAATCAACATGAATGGGGTTTATAATTACTGACATTAGCAAAGTCCTTGAAAGAAATGAGAAGCATTATCAAACATCTTTTGTCATTTTCCATTATTTTTAGAAACTTCCAGAACTTCCGACAAGAAATAGCTATTTAGAGGGTGTGTGCGTGTGTGTGTGTGTGTGTGTGTGTGTGTGTGTGTGTGTGTGTGTGGTACAGGATTACTATTTTCTTAGTCATTGTGAATCTTGACAAAATTTTCTGACAGAAAAATAACTCACTTTTAGTTAATATATCACTTTTGTTGATTCCTGAAACTCAGTACCAAGGGCCTCCCATAAATGTCTATTACAAAGCCAAAACTCACCTGTGCCCATTCCTTCTCCATTTCCACTGACGAAGGATAAAATACACACTAACTGGTAAAAGTACTTTTTAACCTTACTACTTTATTTTAATATTAAAATAAATCCATAAATACCAATCACTTATATGATTGGACTCAATTATATTTATGACATGCTATACATTTATTTCTATAGTTATATGAATTCCAATAAAATGCAGAGTAAAGGTTTTTTTGTTTTGTTTTGTTTTGAGTAAAGGTATTTTTAAACGGTGTAACAAGAAGCTGGAGAGATAGCATGGAGGTAAGGCATTTGCCTTGATTGCAGAAAGTCATTGGTTCAAATCCTGGCATTCCATATGGTTCCCTGAGCCTGCCAGTAGCAATTTCTGAGAGTAGAGCCAGGAATAACCCCTGAGCACTGCCAGGTGTGACCCCAAAAACAAACAAACAAAAAAAAAACAGTGTAAACACCATCTTGAATTGACTCATAAATTTGCAGCTTTTCTGACTATGTGTAATCACTAAAAGAGCACACTATATTAATATGATTAATGGTTTCCAATTTTAATCCTGTTGATAGCAGCTTAAATATATTAACCTCTAAGTTATATTAACTAGTTTATATTATTATGTTTCCACAATTTGATAAAAGCAGCTTTTGTATAGGACCTTTGTTGCATAAGTCAGGAATGAATACTGAGTGCAGAACAAGGAGTATGTCCAGAGCATAGCCAGGTGTGGCTAAAAATCAAAATGCAAACAAAAGAAATGTGGCAGACAGAGATAATTAATTTTCATATTCATCTAAATTATAGTATCACAGAGTTCTAAGAAACTCTAGTCCTTATTGTTCATAAAACAAATATTGGTAACAGTGCTGAATGAATACTGTTGGTATAAGTCCCTGACAAGGTATCTTTGATTAATGTTGTAGCTTTCATTCAGTGCTGAAGAAGCTACAGCTCAATAAATTAGAAGCACAGGGAAATATGGCAAATGCCTGCCAGCAGTGGAATGCTTACATGATTTACTTGCCACAGAAAAGCTTACTAGATGGATTACAAGAAAAACTAATCATGAACTGATGCTTTGTTTCCTTAAAATTTACAAAATACATATACATTAAAAATCACCAAATATTGTTCTTTCTTTTGAAGACAAACATGCTTAATAGAAGGAGCAATCAGGGAATGGAATGCCTATATATTCTTTTGAATTTTCTTTCTACCATCTGTTCCCCTTACTTAGAAATGAAAACTTGACTGAGGATAAAATGGCTTAGAGCAGGAGTGAGGGAAAGAGATAGACTTATATACAGAATAAATAAAAGAGAGACCGTCAAGTCAGAACGTGGGAATGAAAAATTTTTTAATATTTTATTTAAGCACCTTGATTATTGCATACATGATTGTATTTGGGTTTCAGTCATGTAAAGAACACCACCCATCACCAGTGCAACATTCCCATCACCATTGTCCCAAATCTCCCCCCTCCCCACCCAACCCCCGCCTGTACTCTAAACAGTCTCTCCATTTCCCTCATACATTCTCATTATCAGGACAGTTCAAAATGTAGTTATTTCTC
>PVKC010034216.1:0-13761 GCA_004027635.1 Crocidura indochinensis | reverse complement strand
TTTTTATTTCCACTAAATGTTCATACGATTGTCTGGTCCTGGAAAAAACATTTCTAAGTAAAGCTGAATGGACAGGCATTTGGGTTTGGGGCTTCACTCTATATATTGTGGGGGACAGAATCCAACCTTCAACAAATAGTCATAACAGCTTTTTTGAATATAACACTTATGGAAAACAACTTATATGCCAAGTGACTGATAAGTGAATAACAATCTGTGGCATAGCTATGTAGCAGCCTACAATATAAAGAACTGAATTACGAATACTAATATGCATAACAGCATAACAGGCAGATTTCAAGAATGCTTTGCTGAGTGCTAAAAGCAATCACAGAGATGCATATGATATATGATTTTACATGCATAAAATTCTCAAAATGACAAATCTAATTTATAACGTGAAGGTCCCAGATTCAATGGGGGCAATAGAAAGGGAGTTTGGGGTTGTTCAATTGACAACAAATAATCCCTAAGGCAAATTTTTGCAGAGATGGAAATGTTCTTTATCTTGGTTTGGCAATGTTTGCAAAGGTATATAAGTTTGTCAAAACTCACTAAACTCAGTATTCCAAATTGCACACATGTTATATGGATTATGCCTCAAGTATATAGGAAAAAATTCCTTTGCAAACAACCCTTCAATAATTTATGAATTAAAGTAAGATTCATCTTATGAATATGCATTCACGCTTTCTACAGAGGATGCATGCCTTTTTATGGTTTGACTTTTTATGGTTTTTCACCATTAGAATGGTGTGAAAGGAAACATATTCAACACAAACTACACTTTGAAATAAGGGTTTTGATATTTTTTTCCTAAGATTCCAATAGATTCCAGTAGAATACTCTCTTGTAATGCTGTATTGGCACTGAGTCTCAGGCTCCATGTTGCTACACACTCATGAGGATAATTGTGTATTCATTAGACAAAATTATGGTGTTGGGAAGGTTGAACATATGAAATATATCGTTGAATTATAAAATTTTCGACTTATAGGAGATTTATTTAATTATATAACCCATTTTAAGTTATGGAAGATTGGTAGTTATTTAAAGATTCATTGTAGCAACTATGGAAGAAGTTAGAATCTACCTAATTCACTGGGAAATGAAGGGGATGTTTATGTTTTTGCTTTCCTTTTCCTTTCTGTAAATAGCATCCCTTCCCTTTCCTTCTTTTAATGGCCTGCTCCTTCCTCAGTTCATCTTTATGGTTTTAGAGGGGACTTCAATTGTCATGAAGTACTTGCTTATATTTATCCCCTTTATTTCTTATATTTCAATCTATTCATCTCTCTCACAGGAAGAAGTGTGAGCCACAGAACAAGACACAAACACTTTATAGAGGCAAAGTCTCAGTAAAGGATGGAAGAAGAGAAAGAAGCAAGAGGTTCTGGAAACAGGAAGTTTCTAGCACTGAACACCTGCCTATTATTTTCATCAACTTCTGATTTCTTAGCCAATAAAATAATAACTTTCTATTTTGCTAAAAATATTAGCTAAGCTTCTTCCAGTTAAAACTGAAAGCATCCAAACAAATTAGCACATTAAAAATTCTATTAACTCTACTCAGACTGTCTCCAATGTCTGCATAGCTGTTTTTCTAAGCAAATATCACATGTTCAAGTTAACTTAATGAGCATCACCCTAGAAACTCCCAAACTCAGAGACAGTATTTTTTGGAACATTGGGACTGAATTATTTTTATTTTTCACTTGCATAGATTTGAGTTAGCAATTTTGATGACCACTTAATTGGCATCAGTATGTTAAATATGAGAACAAAATTAAAACAAAATTTAGATTTTTAAACATAAATTTTCAAGGGCTGGACTAATAGTATAATGGGTAGAGTGCATGTGATCAATCCAGATTTGAGTCCAGAAACCTATATAGTTCTTTGAGTCCCATTATA
Source organism: Crocidura indochinensis (assembly GCA_004027635.1). Taxonomy (NCBI): domain Eukaryota; kingdom Metazoa; phylum Chordata; class Mammalia; order Eulipotyphla; family Soricidae; genus Crocidura; species Crocidura indochinensis. Next base: position 11,847 of record PVKC010034216.1, on the reverse strand, counting down.
AGCACAGAGACAGAAGTAAACTAATATAGCTTGACATAAAACCCAATAAACAAAGTAAATGAAATAAATCAATTTATTTATTCTTTAATTTAATTGAATGAGTTGCTACAAAGTCAAGTCTTCTAATACTTTTTTGCAAGTGGCTACTTCAAACATAAATTTATATTTATTATAATATACAATATAATTTTTATTTATAATAAATTTCCTGTTCTAATATTTTAGAATCCTATTGAATCTTTATTTTCTCTTCTGTGGTATGTCTCTCAGTTTTATTTAAAGATATGGAATGAAGTGCAAAGCAACACATTTTTAATGAGCGCCTATATTAGTTTGCTGTGTTCCTAAGAGTTCACCAAATTCTGTTCAATAATCAGTTTGGGAATTTCCCTGAAATCAACAGGAAGCTTATGTATTGGCAGCTCTCACCAAACCTGTGAACAACCAATTCTCCCTTTTATGACCTTTAGGAAACTGTTGGCTATCTTTAGCCATTGCCATTTCCGCCATTCTCTAGCCTATTGTGGAGACCACAAATATGGTTCTCTGTTCACTTCTTCATTGCTTTGGTTAGTCAGTCCCTTAATGCAGTAAAGGCCACTTTGAAATCTCTGGAGACCTCTCAACCTCTCTATATCTTTACTTTCTTTAAACTTTATTATCTTTTTCTTTATTATAGAATATTAAATCAGAATAAATATGTAGTTGTTTAGTTTCCTGCATTATGGAGTCTCCTTGAGCATCATTCTTTCACCATGGTATGAAAATATAAGTATAAAATATAAGTATATTTTATATTACTTATATACTTATAAGTAGTATACTTAATAAGTAATATAATAATTAAATAAATTTAATAATTAATATAACTTATATATTTATAAGTATAAAATAAATTAGTGGGAAATGGTAGTGAAGTCCTAGACAGGTTTTTGGAACTGTTTTTCATGGCAGTTCTGAGGGCTGGATACAACCATGGGGTGAAAGTTCTGCCAGAAGTTAAGGGCTATGGGAGTTGTATTTAGGCAGATGCTGATCATGCACTGATTCTTATATTTAGCCTGTTGTCTCTGGATTAGTGAACCAATGGCTAGGGCTGAGGCCAGTCTCTTGCCCCTGTCAGCCACAGGGAAAGGATTCAAGTCTGAAAGTATTGTTGCCAAAAATGTTGCTGTGGGTCCAGGGGAATGTGGGAGTAGAGACTCAGGGACAACAGGGCTCTACAATGAAGTACTCATTATACTCAGATAACTGTGTAATGAAATCAGTGACCCCTTGGAAAAGCTTAGGAAGAGAGATGCAAAACTTGTTCACAACATCCTGTGATCTAAATGCTAAGAAGTTTGACTAACATTTAATATGGTTTCTTTGTGTTCAAGTCCTTGACTCTCAGACCATAACCAAGGATTCTCTGAGCTCAAGGGCTAGAGACTAAGATGACAACCCAGATATTTTAAAATACTTCCCGAGAACATTGGTGGGGGGAAATGTTGCACTGGTGAAGGGGGATGCTCTTTACATGACTGAAATCATACAACTACAATCATATTTGTAATCACGATGTTTAAATAAAGATAATTAAAAATATTTCCCAAGAAAGCACTGTGCTTTCTAAAATTTTTATTATGTATTGCAGTCAAAGACCCACATAAGATTCTGACTTCCCAATTATCACAACTTCTGCCTTTGAGAACCTGCTGCTCTAAATCCACCATTGTCTCATTAGATGGGTCTTATCTGATTCAAGTCTTTCCCAGAGACCTGAAAGATTTGAAATGTGGCTTTTCAAGAGGAGAAACCCAAACCTTCCATCTCTGGAGGGGAGAAGTCAAACTTCCAAAGCACCAGGCAATAGCCCCAGTTTAGAAACAACCTCCCTGCTTTGGACTCTTTTTTAATCTATCTACTCACCAGCATTTCAACAGCTTTCCACTTTTTGGTTTGGCAGAAAGCAGCTAAATTTTATACCAAATTCTCTCCCCATCAGTAGTAGTCTGGAGGAAATTAGTCTTGCCACTTTTAAAATAAGTTTTCACTGAATATTTTTTTCTTAAGAAAGAATTTAGGTCATGATTTTTGTTAGATGCTACTAAATTTTGAGATGGAAGGTAGCAAATCCAGCTAAGGAAAGAGAATTACATATGGGGTGCCGGATGCAAGACCAGTTAGCCACATGCAAGGCCAGTGCCTTTCCTGCCCCATGTTACCATTTCTATCATTGATTCAGAGAAATGTTTAAAAGTTCTGACAATATCATTCACAGTGATGTGATTAGGATTTCAAGGCACCTTGAGAGTTCAAATAAAATGATAGTATTAAATGTGATATAAAGAGAAGTAAGGGCTCACTACTTTTCTAGGTGGGCAAGGTTACCACTAAGTGTACACAAATCAGTACAGAATGAATATACAGGCCCCCATTAAGGAATCACAAAGAAGTCAGCATCTCACTATTCAAGTCCTAGCCCAAGTCTACCATGTAACCTCACATTTAGGGTCATTTCTGTCCCTGAGTTAAGAGTGGGTAAGAGAATGGTATGCTCTGGCACCATGGGCCCAGACAAACGGTTGTTACTTTTTCATGCTTGCACTATGGGCTTGTAAACTATGTGCCCACAAGTTTCCTCGCACCTCTCCTTAGCAGTGGTTGTAAAGGAGAGACTGAAAGTAGGTGATATGGTAGTGCAGAGAATAAAAAGAGACACTGGGAGGTGACAGTTCCCTTGAGAACTGAGGCTTCAGACCTCTGGATCTATTACATTATGCCCTCGGCTTGATGAGAAACTAATCTAAAAGTTAAAATTGAAGAATTTTGAGACAGCTACTACTGAACAACAAACAAATTGGGGGCAAGATAGTGGAAAGGAGTGGGGGAGAAATCATAATTCTGACTGTTACATGAAGCTGTCCTGATTCTGATGAAACAATGGTGTCAGAAATAGAAACGAGAGGAGCTGGAATGGTGGCACAGCAGTAGGGCATTTGCCATGAAATGCTGCTGATCTAGGACGAGCTGTGGTTCCATCCCAAGCATCCCATTTGGTCCCCAAGCCAGGAGCGATTTCTAAGTGCGTGGCCAGGAGTAACCTCTGAGCATCACCGGGTGTGGCTAAAAACCAAAACCAAACAGACAAAAAATAGAAATGAGAACTTTTGGTGAGAAAGGCAAATCAATTTGAGTCACTGAAAACACCCCATAAGAATCAATGGAAGAAGGCAGTTTGAAGAACAGTGAGGAAATGTGAAAGCCAGGCTATCCTCCTGTGGGTGAAGAAGTGGGTAGACTTGATAGCCAAAAAGAGACAAGGTGAAAGAGCTATTCTGCAGAATTAATTTCTAGTGAGATGTGTGTTAAAAGCTGCTGCCTTTCAACTAGCTTTTTTGGGGCTGTTTTTATACATAAAAACAGAAGGAATACACTTTGGATCAAAAGCTAGTGGCTACCTGAAAGGCCTCTTTCACTCACTTTTTCCTACAGTTTCAGGCACAGAATCAGGTGGAATGTTTGACATTTTGCTCTTTCTTGCATCTGACTTGCAGCAAATTAGTGTGGAAGTTATCACAGTGGATGACTTTTACAGGGCAGAATGGCCTTGTAGTTTCTGTCAGAAAAGGAAGGGATACAGCAGACACACTAATTGCTGAATGACAATAAACCATTCTAAGATCTTATAATTTCTAACAGGAAGCAAAACAAAAGAAAATTAAAGGTGATATGAAGCAGGCAGCTTTGCATGCATACAACAGGTGAAGACAAAAGCCAAACACTCAACCTTTCTCAAAGTCACAGGAAAAACGATGACTACTCTCCCTAAGGTAGTGAAAATTATTTTCAACTGTGGTTCTCTTATCTTAGTTACTTATAAAAATAGGCATTTCTAGGGACCATGCATGTGCACACACACTTACATACACACACACACACACATACACCCATGCACAGAAGTGTACCTCATACTCTCTTACTCTAGTTATAAATAGATAGAAACTGCCAGGAACTGGTAATACAGTTTAACAGTTGTTGAAAATGCAAATGTAGGAAAGCAAACTCTATCGATGTGGTGTGTAGCCAGAATAAGGGTTTTTATAATGCTAAAAGCATTTGGCAGAGAAAAATAATCTAGGCTTTGCTAAAGACAGAAACATAGGTGCAAATTACTCACGGAGGATTTTATTCTCTTTTTGTCATCTCACTTTATCTCTAGCCTGAGCGATTTACTTATGTCCTTGTTTCTTGTCTAGTTGTCTTGGACATTTTTAGGTAACCTCAGAAAGGTTTGGGGGAAGATTTTTCTCTCAAGATTATGCCCCTTCCACCTCTACACATTATATTTTTGTGCTCTTTTTCCATTCTTTTGAACAGAGTTTAAAAATATGATGGCCTTTGGGACAATTTTCTGCACAGATAATTATTCTTTACTGGTACTTATATAGATAAAGTGGCCTTTTTGAGAAAGTGTGGTTTAAAGAGGATTGAGATTGGAGTTAGACTGACCTCTAACTGGGTTCTGGAACTGCTTGTTGGATGATTTCTAACAGGTGATATGCCTTCTTTATTTACTAAAAATGGATGTGTTGATAAGGCAGGAGCATGAAATAAAATCAGATGCCAAGGCATGTAAATGCAGCAGGAGTATATGTTCTATTTTCCACCTTTCTTTCCACTTAAACTGTCTTATTAGAATTTGAGGACTATAGAGCTAGTACTATGGGGTAAGGTACTTATCTTGCATATGTCTGACCCAAGTTTGATCTCTGGTACTAGATATGGTTCCTTGAGCCCTGCTAAGAGCAATATCTGAGTGCAGAGCTAGGAGTAAGTCCTGAGCATCACTGGGTGTGGCCCTCAAACAAAAACAATCAAAAATCATAAAATAAAACAAAATGTAAAGAAATCTCATGCCTTGAACCTAGATGAAAGCTTTCTATGGATTGCTTAAAGCCAATGCCTATCTATAACAATATATCACTTTAAGTGTGTCAGAAATTCTAAGGTGACATATTTGTTTATATTTAGTGTCGCATTTTCTACCTGCAAATCAAAGCTTCCTGGCTGATTTCAGATTCTATGTATCCATCCTTTTTATTCTTCCTTTTTTTTTATTTTAACACCTTGATTACATACATAGTTGTGTTTGGGTTTCAGTCATGTATAGAACACCACCCATCACCAGTGCAACGTTCCCATCACCATTATTCTTCCTTTTTTGATTCAAAGTGAAAATAGTCATCAAGATGGAATTTGTCTTATGGTTGCTTACTTGTTTTGTTTTGTCTGAGTAGAAAGCCTTTTTGACAGATGTCCAAACCTTTGACCACTATCACTTGATTCCCTTAGATCTTTTTGTGATGATATCCAAAATGGTTGTAGTCCCCATTACACAATCTTGTAATCTTTATTTTCATATTTTAGAGTAGATGTTTTATTGCTTTTGTTTTTTGGGACCACACCCAACAGTACTCAGGGTTACTCCTGGCTATCTGCTCAGAAATAGCTACTGGCAGGCACGGGGGACCATATGGGATGCTGGGATTCGAACCAACCACCTTAGGTCCTGAAACAGCTGCTTGCAAGGCAAATGTCACTGTGCTACCTCTTCGATCCCATTTTAGAGTAGATGTAATGACAACTGACCCCACCACCTAATTATTTCACCAAAAATAGTTGACTCTTTTAAAGTAAATATTTATTTTTAACAGACATTTTATACTATTTTATGTTAATAACAATTTTTTTTGGACCATATCTAGCAGTGTTCAGGGGTTACTCCTGGCTTTGCACTCAGGAGTCACTCCTGTTGGTGTTTGGAGGACCATATGGGATACCAGGATGAAATCTGGGTTAGCCACATACGATGCAAGTGACTGTATTATCTCTCTGGCCTTGAAAAACTATCTTAAACAGCAAAACAAAATATTCAGCTGCCTTGACATCATATTTTGCTTACTTCTTTTTTTATACTTTATTTATTAGTTTATTAGTTTATGGGCCACATTTGGCAGTGCTCAAAGGTTACTCCTGGCTCTGCACTCAGAAATCGCCCCTGGCAGTTTGGGGGACCATATAGGATATGGGGAATCAAACCGAGTCCTTCCCTTGTCGGCCACAGACCAATGTGTGTAAATGAAATTTGTAAGGTCAGTTCCCGAGATGTAGAAGTCACTGGTGAGGTCAGATTGGCTGGTTGTAGAAGTCACTGGTGAAGTTGGAAGACTCACAAAGAAACATCCAGTAGATACTTTGGGAGAGTAACTCAGCTTATTGTAGGTGGAAAATGGATATTTATATTAGGGGAGAGTACTATGTGGACTCTGTGTCAGCCAATTGAGTAGGAGGTGAGAGGGGATTAGAACAGGGTATATACATCTGTGTTTAGGGAAGACAGAGTAAGGGGATTAGTAAAAACAGGGTCTGTGTGCTAGATGTTAAAACAGGATGTGTGCTTAAAGTGATTAGTTAAGCCTCCCCCTTTTGAACTTTATAGAGAAATACAGAAATATGAAATAAAGCAAAGTAATTCATGATCCAAAGTTCTAAGAAAAAGGAGGATGTCTCTATATAAAAGATAAAAAGGGGTGGCAGTTTTTTTCACAAGGCAAAAGTTGGAAAAAATAGAAAGAAAAAACCTTTGGCCTAAAAAACAGGTGTCCCCACCCACAAAACATCTGCTATAAGAACAACTATAGGCTACAGGCATACTAATTTGTCTAACTCCAAAGTCTTTCTTAATGCTCTCAGGAAAAGTGTTCCTCAATCATGGTTGTCACAGTCAGGTTGTCGCAATTAGAGATGTTGGTGCTTTTACAGATCCTATGTTGAAATCAGGTGTCTTGAAGTTTTTCCTAGCATCATCTCACTAATAGGAGGCAAGGCATGGAAGTCATCTGACTTGAAAGCATGTCGTTGCTGATTTCCAAGGCTTCTGTAGGGTGGTGTATGAGCCCATTCTGGGGCAAGTAGGTGCCAAGACAGTTCTATGGCCTGTCCTGGTAGAGGATCAATTCCTGGTGTAGGTGCAGAAAACAGTGCCAAATTCAAGTATGTGATCTAAGGATCAGGGCTGATTGGCCAATATTCAAGTGACTGAAACTTAAGTCAAGTCACTATGGCAAATGTTCAGTGGAAAGCCCCCTGTAACAAAAAATTTTGAATTTCTCATTCTTAATGGATAGTAAGTCCTCTCTATATCTAAAATTTCCCCCATTTTAATGTTCTCATGCATAAAGAAGTGCCACAGGATACTACTGTAGCCTAAAGAAAAATAATGACAAACTAAACAATTCCTATAACCTAGTTTTATCAAAAACACAAAACTCGAAGGATACTATCTATACTATCTACTATGAATTCCTACTAGCATATCCAAAGAGAAGAGGGAAACTACATCTCTATAATGAAATACACAATAAAGAATTATACATATTGAGGTAATACACCTAAGAAATATACAAAGGAGGCATACATATTCCCTATTGGGTTTCATCTTATTTTACCTAAAACAAAGATCATCCCTGGTTCCTTTGTATGTTTGTTTACAACTTGGATTTGCCCCAAAACAGACATTATCTTACTTGTAAACTTGGGTCAGTCTGGCTTAAGATAGCCTGAGCTATCTATCCTTACTGCCCCACCCAGGGGTGATCTCTGTATTCAATAACAATGGCAGTTCGGGCAGGCAGCAGGTGCTCCCTTCTAGGTAGAAGATGGTCAGACCACATGCTTTTCACCCTCAACTGATTTGGATTATTTCATGTGCGACTCTGATTCAAACTCGTTCACCTGGAGTTGGAGATACAGTGCATGAGGTGATTTTTTTTTTTTTTTGGTTTTTCGGGCCACACCCGTTTGATGCTCAGGGGTAACTCCTGGCTAAGCTCTCAAAAATTGCCCCTGGTTTGGGGGGACCATATGGGACACCGGGGGATCGAACCGCGGTCCTGCCTTAACTAGTGCTTGCAGACAGACACCTTATCTCTAGCGCTACCTCTTCAGCCCCGTGTGAGGTGATTTTTACACCCTATAAGTCTTTTGAAATAATCTGAGGGGAGAATAAATTCTGGATCACATCTTTAGCTGGATTCTTATGAACTCTGAAAAAATGTATTGCGGCATGTCTCGAACATCCAGATTCTTTCTCTGAAGGCAAACTGAAAACAAAGACATATTATAGTAGAAAATAGCATGAATTAAAAATAAATTGCAAAAACATACTCAATGACTGAACACTGTAGCAAGAGTCCATGGCATTCAGATGCCTTATTCAAGGATATCTGTGGAGAGAGACACTAGTTCATATAAGAAGGTATAATCAAATAAAAATGAAAACTTTTAAATATTTGTTAAGACATCATAATGAGCACTGTATTAGGAGTCTAATGGAATATATCAATGTAATGCAAAACTAGGGTATCTAAACTATATCTCCAAGTATCACTGTGAACAAAACATAAAATGTTATTATAAACAAGATATGTAATATACATTATATTTTATTTGTATATGCATACATAATACATATATGTATATAAAATGTTTATATGTGTGTATGTATGTATCTATGCATAATGTTTAATATACATAAATATATAAGAGGCTAAAGCATTATAATAGTGAGTACTGTTGTAGGAATCCATGTTTTCCCCAATGCATTCTACAGCTGTTTCTGTGGGTAAAAACATTAGAACATCATTATAGACATCTATACAAAACATCTAGTTGAATACATGCTTAATCTAAACAGCTGTAACTATTGCTGCATGTCTCTTTAAAGTATAAAAAAGAATATAAGCTACTAAAGATTTCATAGATGAGTTGAAAATTTCTGAAATTTCTTGATCATCAAATTTAAACCAACATTGTCTTGCTACATTTTTACAATAGGTTATGCAATGACCCTTTTCAATATCACTATAATTGTTCAAAACAAAAAATAAGTTGTACTCTTTAGGGTTGACCTTAGAATCTATAGTGTACTGTGACAAATCAAAGTTTTCTAAAGAAAAATCCACAAAGGTCTGTAGTATTTTCATCTGCTTACCATTGGAGGAAAAGCATTTCAAATATATTATGAATACAGGTGGTGATTTTCAATTTTCTGTCCTTTTTAGAGAATCTTGCTGTGTATTGCAGTAACTTCAATAAACTCTATTATTGTTTCTGTTTTTCTTATTTGAAAAATAACTTAAGACAATCTTGCATCATGCATTTATAAGTATATGTCAAAGTCAAGGCTAAATGAATAAAGATCTCAAATGTCCAAAATTTTTGGTGAGACATGAGGCATTGAACTGTGGGTTTGAACTGGCCTTGGAAAGTGTAGCAATTAAACTGTTTGTGTCTGTGCCAAGCTTGTTTTGTGACTTTCAAGTCAGCAAGATGATCACTATTTTCCATTTTTATGTCTTTTCTGCCTAACAGCTTTGTTCAAGTCCTAATGAAGACCATCCATCAGGAATAAAAGTAATTCATGTAAATCTTGTTGATTCTGTTATTCAAACTGGTCATTTAGCTTTCCAGTGATCATCTTAAAGTCTTTTGGATTGATATACCTGTGTTCTTCTGCCTACAAGGCTTTCATGATTTTTTTTTTTTTTTTTGGTTTTTGCGTCACACCCGGCAGCGCTCAGGGGTTATTCCTGGCTCTAAGCTCAGAAATCGCTCCTGGCAGACTCAGGGTACCCTATGGGATGCCGGGATTCAAACCACCGACCTTCTGCATGAAAGACAAATGCCTTATCTTCATGCTATCTCTCCAGCCCTGGCTTTTATGATTTTATTGAATTCTTCTGCTACTTTGCCTTTATGTCCCAATGGATTTGACCTGCTAATGTCCTACTTGTAATATTTCTGGTAAAAGTAATTTATCAACCTTGAAATATTATATAGATTTGTAATACTGAGTTCATGTAACAAGTTTTTCCTAAATTTTGAAGTCCTGTGATAGTAGGATCAGTTCCCTCATTTACAGATCCAAGGTTTGGGAATTGGTCATGTCTACTTCCAATAATCTCTACCTCAGTGTAAGGTGTCAGCTATATCCCTGTTATTGTTGAGGTCACAGTTTGTTTACTGCTCTTTTTCTTTCAAGTAGTTCATATTGAGTCTGAGGGGTGGCTTACAGCCTTTTACACCAGTGCCTGAAAAGGTCCCACAAGTAGTGGGACCTATAATTTCTTGGCAGAGTTTCTATCTGTAGAAACATAAGCATATCCTTTGCCTTCATTGTGGAGATTATAAGCAATCCATTCATCATCAATTTTTACATGAATAGGTAAATTGATTTATTGCACTTAAGCATCTTCTTTTAAGTGTCTTTTTGTAGCTGTGTAGGGATCTCCTTGAGGTAAATTACTTCCTTGAGGTAAGTTTAGTGAAAATAATGTTAAGGATAAAATTTATGTCAGTGGTATGACCAGTTTCCTGTATTTTAATAACTAAGTTTTGAGGGTTCTGTGAGCTCTTTCAACTATGGCTTGTCCCTGTGGACTATCGGGGATTTCAGTGAAATGTTTTAATTTGCCATACTTTGAAAAGTGATTCATTTCATTTCTTTGAAAAATGATTGAAAAGTTTTACTGGTTAGGCGGGAATATTGTCCATTTTTATGGATTGGGGGGTGCCATGACAGAAAAAAATGTAGCATGAGGGTGCCAACAACTTTAGCTCTTTCAGAAGTCATTGCTGTTCCCTATATAAAGGTGGATATATATCAATGACCACATGAAAATATGATTCTTTGGACAGAAGTCAACATGTGTAATATCCATTTGCCATAATTCATTTGCCTGCAAACATCAGGGGCTGGCCCCAGCTACATGTGTTCTTTTATTCAAAGTGTACAAATGATACACTTACTGGAAATCTGTCTGGCTTACCTCCATGGAATATGATTAGGTTCACATGAGTGCTAGGGCATTTGTATGTAGCACTGCATGTTCTTCTGCAGGTGACTTAAATATTGGCATGGCTAAATGGTCAACAGTTTCATTTCCTTGAGTCATTGGTCCTGGGAGGCCAGAATGGACTCTTATGTGAGTGATGAAAATTGGCTCAAAGCTTTTTTTGCATAAGGGCTTGTAATTGCTGAATCAAGTCTTGAACAATCTGATTATGAGCATTTAAAGAGGCCTTAACTATGTTGGGAATAATCCTATCATATTGCTGAACTGCTCATTATGTTGCATGACTCTGAAACATTTAATTATAAGTAATTTAAAGTAAAAAGTTCCACTTGTTGACAGACTTATATTTTGTAGGTACTATTGTGGTCAGTGAAAGATCAGTGATACTGTCTTTTCCTGATGATGAACCTTCAATATAAAACACTGGGTCATCAGGTATAGGGGAGGAACAAATAATAGAGGAAATTACAAAATGTGTACTTTTGATGACATCCCAGGTCTTTCCAGCTAGATAATGGTAGAAAATTTTTTCTGGAATATTTGATAGGACTTATTGAAGGGCCTTACTGAGAGGTAATATGCATTCTATTTCCTTTATTAGAGTTGGCAGGACTCTTATTATTTCAGGATCAAAATCTATCAAAGAAAACACTCAGAGGCTTGCTTTGATAATAAGAGCATCACTCAATTTCAAATAGGGCACAAATGTACCAGGCTGTTTAACTTCCAGGTGTTAAAGTTTTTCTTCTGTGTCCCTTCGGAATTCACATATAATATCAGAGCCTTGTGGTCAGCGAAGGTAGCCTGCAAGATTTCTATCCTCTTGATATTATGGAGGTATGTTTTATGTACCAGCATGTAGTCTATCCTGGAGAATGTCCCATGTACATTGGAGAAGAATATGTATCCATGTTTCTTTTCTGGGGATGGAGTGTCCTATATATAT
>PVKC010034215.1:0-13772 GCA_004027635.1 Crocidura indochinensis | reverse complement strand
AAGAAAGAAAGAAAGAAAGAAAGAAAGAAAGAAAGAAAGAAAGAAAGAAAGAAAGAAAGAAAGAAAGAGAAGAAAGAAAGAAGAAAGAAGAGAAAGAAAGGGAAATAAAGGGAGAAAGAAAGAAAAACCTTTTTAAGTAGTTGCTGAATTAAGGCTCTTTTTGACAGTTGTTTGTTTTGTTTTGTTTGCTTTGTTTTGTTCTTTTTCTTGTTTTTGTTTTTCTTATTTTATCCTTTTTTTTGCTTTTTTTATATGTGTGGGTGTTTGTGGGTTTTTGTTCTTTTGGGTTTTTTTGCTTGTGTTTCGTAGTTGATGGTTTTGGTTTGTTCTATCTTTGCTATTTTTTGTATTTTTGTTGTTACGCTTCATTGGTTCATTTTTTTTTCTTTTGTGTTGTTTTGTTAACTTTTTCTCCTTTTTTCCCTTTCTTCTTCTAAATTGATATTTATAACACCTAGACAATACCTTCTTTTTTATTCCACCTTTTTAATTTCTTATACTTCCCACAAAACCACATTATTGAAATCATCTTATTCAGCCTCATAATTTGAGGGGGGGGGGGAATGGATGGTACCAGAACTAGAAAGTTATATGAACATTTAGCGGAAATAAAAAATGATCAGACTTGAACACCAAACCCAAAGTCAACAACAACAGAATTAATAACCAATTTACAATAAGCTGTACAAGTGGGGACCAGTTACTCTAGCATCCTGAGGGGTAAAGGAGGGAGAAGTGGGATGCATGCTGAGAAAAGGGGTGGAGGGAAGACAACACTGGTAGTGGGAATGCCCCTTATTCATTACCAGTATGTACCTTAAATATTACTACGAACGATTTGTAACTCACTTTGGCCACAATAAAAATTAAAAAAAAATTTAATGTAAAAAATAAAATAAAAAGGGAGGCTTGAAGGGAATAGAAAATTAATGTAGTCTCTGTGGATTATCTTCCTCCTGGAGAGGTGGCAGTACAAAAGGGTGAATATAGGTTCCCTGCTGGTGCCATTGTTTCAGGAAGTTAGAAATTAAGAAAAAATTAAGAAGAAATTTAGAAATTAAGAATTTAAGAAATTAAGATCATCTTTTTTTTCCTCTCTCTTTGGACTATCAACTTTCTAGTCTAATTTATTTATTTCTTGAATGTCTTCATATCTGACAATGCACAGTCATTTAAAGAACAGCAAAACGAGGGGGTGTGATTATCGAGAAATCTCTGGCTCTCACAAACTGTCTTTTGAAGTCCCATATCACAGTTCCCAAAAGTCCTAGCTATAAATTCTGAATCTATTTATTAAGTGTTTGGGGGGGGGTTCATACCCAGTGATAATGGGGTAAGGAGCATACTGTACTGGAAACTGAATTCACATTGCACAAGCTAGGCATGAGCTTCTGCTACTATACTCTCTTCTTATCTTATATTGTAAATTCCTGAATGAATCCGATATTTATGAAAACAAATCTTGGGCTCATGATTTGGCAAATTTCAAGATCAAGAAGGAAAGTTTATATTTATAACAAAAAACACAGTCTTCAAGATAACTATCTTTTTCAGGAAACTGGGAAACACTGAGTTGTTCAGAAAAAAAAATGAATACATCAAATTACTACTATATATGATAGTAGCCTGATAAATAATGCAAAAATATCACTGCCTCTGTATCTGCTCCTAAATACTATGACTCTGGGTAAAAGCAGCTGATGTAGGCATATTTCTCTCCTTAACCAAATAAGAAACCCGATAGAAACTTGTCTTACAATGTCTACAAACCACAGGTTTACATTTAGAATTTCTTCCTGATAATATTTAAAGAAATATTATTCATAATTTTTATCTCTAATGTTCTTTAAAAAAGATTTCTAACTATGTATTTTAATAAGCATTAAAAAGACATAAATAATTTGGTCAACATTAAAATCTATTTTTACTATTAGTTCCAGATTTCCTCGGTCTTTTCTAGATAATAACATTTTCATTGCATTAAAATAGATCTGCTGATTCAGATGACTTTAAGCAGAATTACACAACAATATAGGTAAGCACTAATCTCTTAGATTATATGCATTCCAAATGGACACTAGTCAGGGAAGAAGAAATTACTATTAGTTAAATGACTATTATAAAATGGTTATTAATTCCAATGAGAATAAATTAGTCCAAGGTGAAAGAGGCCTGATATAAGTCTACCACTAAGTGCCTGGCTGGTATTCTTGAAGGATGGCCTAAGAAAGAGGACTCATAATTATTTTATTTTAAGTTGTGGACATGTGAATCAATACATAAGGACAATATCTTAATCCAGCTTTATGAAGGGGAGTTTACAGTGTGCAGTGTATGAATAGCCTCCAAACCTTTTAGTTTGGCTAATCTCTTCAAAGGATTTTTGTGTAAGCAGTAAAGTGGTCAAGAACAGTAATTTCTTGGGGGCCAGAGTGATAGCACAGTGGTAGGGCTTTTGTCTTGCATGCTGCAGATCTGGAACATACTTGGGTTCCATTCCCCTGCATCCCATATGGTCCTCGAGCCTGCTAGGAATGATTTCTGAGAGCAGAGCACACAGGAATAGCCTCTGTGCGCTGCCAAGTGTGGCCCAAAAACAAAATAAGTAAATATAAATACATATATATGTACAGATATACAGATATACATATAAAAGAACAGTGGTCTCAATATTACCTTCCTGGTAAGACCGGTTCTTTTGTACTTTGTCTTCTGAAAATATCACATAAAATAAAAGATTCATAGAGATTGTGATCACTCTCAAAAATATGACTACATCCCTTTTCATCAAATCTCCTTTTTCCAATATTCCACATTTATTTTTCCAGTACTGTTCAGTATTTGCTCAAGCCATTTGTTATTGTTCAGACATCCATATATATTAATATGTCAGATCATTTAAACTTCCGAACAATTAAATAATTACACTGTCACGAAAGCACTCACGAATGCTTTCCCTCCCTTGTGTAGTGATTACTCTAGAATGTGGTAGTAGCATAGCAGCAGCTCATCTTAGGTTTAATAATACATTGAGCAGAGTGATATGAGTAATAAATTACTTATCTGTGAACCATGCCTTATTTTCTTTGATCTCTGTAAGCCCCGTAAAGACATAAAATAATGACATGAAGAGGCAAATGTGCAACTGAGATAGATGATGTGGAATTCTGGTTCACCTGTTTAACTAAATAAATTTGATGTGGGGTGTCTCAGATATAATCTGAATATGTCATTTCATCATCTGACAGAGTGCTATTGCATTATCTTTACCTTATGACTTTTTGGATTTTTTTTGTTTTTGGGGGGGTTTTTTGTTTGTTTGTTTGTTTGTTTTTGGTTTTTGGGTCACACCCGGCAGTGCTCAGGGGTTACTCCTGGCTCCATGCTCAGAAATTGCTCCTGGCAGGCACGGGGGACCATATGGGGCACCGGGATTCGAACCGATGACCTTTTGCATGAAAGGCAAACGCCTTACCTCCATGCTATCTCCCGGCCCCACCTTATGACTTTTTGGATCTGATAATATACAAGTTGACTTATGAAGGCCTAGCCACATAAAACTTGATATATTTTTCTAGGACTTTTTTCATATACCAGATAGTTCTTTGCCTTTACTCATGAACCTGAAGACTTTGTAATGTATCCCAAAGCATTGCTAGGGAATCATGATTTGTTTACAATCATTAAAGACACCTCTAAAACCCAATATTATCCATTTTATACAGTTGAAATAGTAGAGTAGCTTGCATGAGTTTATGTATTTTAAAGATATTCCTCCTCTAAACTTCACAGATTATAACAATCTATAAAAATCATTACATTACAGGGGCCGGGCGGTGGCGCTGGAGGTAAGGTGCCTGCGCTAACCTAGGACGGACCACGGTTTGATCCCCCGGTTCCCCAGATGGTCCCCCGTGCCTGCCAGGAGCGACTTCTGAGCGAATAGCCAGGAGTAACCCCTGAGCGTCACCGGGTGTGGCCCAAAAACCAAAAAAAAAAATCATTACATTACAGATCCTTGGATCATGTTGTACTTCCTATTATTTTGAATATGTATGTTTTACTGATGAATTCAGATGACTTGCCAGTTCATATATATTAAGCCCAAGTAGTACAAATTAACAGCATAGTGGAAAAGTAAGTTATTCTATGAAATAGAACTATGATCTAGGTCCTTGCAAAAATATATAAGTTATCTTGAAACTTTGACTTGGACTAGTGGCATGGATACATGTGTCTCTCATTCCAGTGTGAGAGTAGCTATTTTTTATTGTCTTTACTGATAAACATCAGATTGAATACTTCAATTAGGTCAATGTAAGTTGTATCATATTTATTCTTTGCTTCCTGGATCCATTTTTTTAAATCATGTAATTTTGACAACTGCTAAATCATTTTCATAACGCAGTATATCCTCATTATTTTCTGCCAGTATGATCTATAATTCCAGGTGTATATAGTTTAGGTGTGCATGGGTTCAGTTCCAAACAATAGCTGCAAAGTGAATGTTCCCAGTGCAAATAAAACTTATGGTCTCCCGAGCCTGCCAGGAGCAATTTCTGAGCATGGAGCCAGGAGTAACCCCTGAGCACTGCCGGGTGTGACCCAAAAACCACACACAAAAAAATTTTATGTTTACATAAACCATAGTTTATTAAAGTATGCAAAAAGCATTATGTCTAAAAATAATACAAGGTGATGGAAAGATAGCATGGAGGTAAGGCATTTGCCTTTCATGCTGAAGGTCATTGTTTTGAATTCCAGCATCCCATATGGTCCCCTGAGTCTGCCAAGAGCGATAGCCAGGAGTAACTACTGAACGCTGCCGAGTGTGATCCAAAAACCAAAAAATAAAGATAAAAAATAAAAATAAGGGGGCCGGGCGGTGGCGCTGGAGCTAAGGTGCCTGCGCTAACCTAGGACGGACCTTGGTTCGATCCCCCAGTTCCCCATATGGTCCCCCGTGCCTGCCAGGAGCGACTTCTGAGCGAATAGCCAGGAGTAACCCCTGCGCGTCGCCAGGTGTGGCCCAAAAACCAAAAAATAAATAAATAAATAAAAATAATACAAATACTTTTATAAGAAAATATTTTCTAGATAAAAAAAATCAACTGTACTTATATGCTCTTAGGAAAACAGCATTGATAAATGTGTTTACTGATGAGTTGCCATAAGCCTTCATTTAAAATAGTTTAAATATATTATCAACAGTTTTAAAAATTGAGAATGTCAGACAGAGTAGCAGTAGGTTTTACTTTGTAACTCTCAAGCACCTAGGTCAATTTTTGCACCTAGGTCAGTGCTCCCTGAGAAGAGCACAGCTGCTCTACATAGCTACTTGGCTATGCATTTCTTCTGGTCAATAAGCTTCACCAAAACACATAATAAGCACTCCAGGCTACAAGGGGACAATGAAATGCATAAAACAATAGCTAATAAAATTAAAGAGTTGGCGATTTCAACACTACTATGTTACTTTTTGATAAATCAACTAGACTAAAACTCAGCAAGGAAATATTGGCATTGAATAAGAAATGAAGAAGAGAGGCTTATTAAATATATAGACATATAGGGCCTTTTCACCCCCCAAAAGCTGAATATACATTTTTCTCCATATGGGGTATTCTCTAAGATGGACCACATTGGGTTACAAAACAAGCCTCCACAAAATCAAGAGAATAGAAATTGCATAACTTTCTCTTCAACAACTGCTCCCATTTCCTCTACAGAGAAACGAAAGTGAAACTGTAGGTTTTAATTACTATTCTGAACTTAGGTGAGAACTTGTACTAAACTGAAACACTCTCCTACTTTCTGATATATCATCCTTGCCTTCCATGGATCCTATTGATCTATTTCTCTTTTTTGTCTTTCACTGCTGGGTACTTTTTATTTTTTAAAAAGTCTGATTTTTCAGGCCAGAGTAATAGTGCAGCAAGCAGGTTGCATTCAGCCAGCCCAGATTTGACCCCAAGCACCTATATGTCCTCCAAGCTTTGCCAGGATGCTTACTGAGTGAAGAGCCAGGAATAATCCCTGAACATTGTCAGGTGTGCCCACAACCCCAAAAAGAGATAAAAAAGAAAAAAATCTAATTTTTCTACCATCTCTGTACTACTTTTTATCTGAATATGGTGGGGATGGAGACATTGAGAGGGTAGAGTTATAAATGGTTGCATTTTCCCTCTTGGTAACCTATTGTTCACTGGATTGTGTTCTTCACAAGCTAGGGGTATTTTCAATTTTCAAGAGTTTTGTTTACTCACTTTTTCCTTATTTGACCTGTGAAAGTCAATGCCTTCTATAATTTGTTGGAAAACTGTGTTCCTCTTTTCACTAAAGATTTGGATTAAGTTGTGGTTTAAAATTTCTTACATATACAAAGAATAAAATTCCAATGATAGCTAAGTCACTAAAAAACTAATGGTAAGGGACTTTCCTTACCCAATTTCAAGCCTTACCTCTCATAAAGTTATAAAAATCAACACTTTTATATTAAGATATTTCACAGTACCTTTAAATTAAAACAAACTATGGATTCCATAAAAGGTCAATTAATATTTTTATTCTTGAAGTACAGGTATAGTATTATATATTAAAAGGGTTTATTTCTGCTTTATTTTCAGGCTATATCCTGCTTATTCTTGGCTTTGTTCTTTGTACAGAGCACATGTTCTACCCACAGAGCTATCTCTCTAGCCCCCCAAAATGATACATTTTTAAAGAAAGAAAATTTTGTTAGTCACCCAACATATAAATAAACTACTACTAAATGAAAACTTGAAAGCATTTATAAAACAATATGAAAGAATATTCATAATTTCAAGATTTGCATGGATAGTCTAAATAAGATTCAGAAAGCAATAATCTCAAGGAATTATGGAATTATTCATGTAACCACACTAAAATTAAGAACTTTTTATCACCACAAAGTAGTGTAAAGCAAACTGAAATCTAGAGA
Organism: Crocidura indochinensis; assembly: GCA_004027635.1. NCBI lineage: Eukaryota > Metazoa > Chordata > Mammalia > Eulipotyphla > Soricidae > Crocidura > Crocidura indochinensis. The sequence continues at coordinate 6,811 of PVKC010034215.1, read as the reverse complement.
GTTTTTGAAACAATACAATGAATAAAGAAACAGAATACCTAGAGCATATTGAATTATCCAGAAACAAGTAGAAAAAGCATGATCAAGTGAGTAGAAAACATATGGTAAGGAAATTCATATGAAGAAACATAGTTAACCCAAAGATATGAAAATATTTTCAAATGTATCCATCAGTAAAGGAGTAAGTAGAAATTCTGGCATCAGTCACATACAATTATACACATATTTGTAGGACAAAAATGAGTGTCATAAGCCAAGATATGGTATGATATAGTCTGAGAATGATTTTAGTTTTTAATAATGTAACACAAAAGATCAGCAATTTTCAGATTAGAATTAAATACTAGGACATTTTGTCTATTTTTTTTATTGGAACATACCCAGCTCTGCTTGGGGCTTAATACTGGTCCTGTGCCTAAAGTATCACTCCCTGCAAAGTTCTACAAAACATAATGTGCTGAGGATCAGCAATCCAGGTAGAAATCACTTTGGCACCATGCAAGATAAGCATTCTGTTCACTATAATATTAGTCTAGCACTAACGTCCAAATTTTAAAAGAGCAATATGAATATGACAGTCAAAACCCCTCGGGAGCGATAGCACAGAGGTAGGGCTTTTGCCTTGCATGCGGCCAACACAGGACTGACCTGATTTGATTCCCAGCATCCTGTATGGTCCTCCAAGCCAACCAGGAGTGATTTCTTCTTTTTAATATCTTTATTTAAACACCTTGATATGATTGTAGTTGGGTTTTAGTCATATAAAGACCACCCTCCTTCACCAGTGCAACATTCCCATCACCAATGTCCCAAATCTCCCTCCTCTCCATCCATCCTCCCCCCAACCTGTACTCGAGACAGGCTTTATACTTCCCTTATTCATTCACATTGTTATGATAATTCTCAATGTTATTTCTCTAACTGCACTCACCAGCTGGTGGTGAACTTCATAACGTGAGCTGGACCTTCCAGCCCTCATCTCTTTCGTCTCTGAGAATTATTGCAAAAATTGTCTTTTATTTTTCTTAGAACCCATAGATGAGTGAGACTATTCTGTGTCTATATCTCTCCCTCTGACTTATTTTGCTCAGCATAATAGATTCCATGTACATGCATGTATAGTAAAATTTCATGACTTCATCTCTCCTAACAGCTGCATAGTATTCCATTGTGTATATGTACCACAGTTTCTTTAGCCATTCATCTGTTGAAAAGCATCTTGCTTGTTTCCAGAGTCTGGCTATTGTAAATAGTGCTGCAATGACTATAGCTATGAGAAAGAAATTTTTGAATTGTATTTTTGTGTTCCTAGGATATATCCCTAGGAGTGGTATAGCTGGATCATATGGGAACTCAATTTCCAGTTTTGGGGGAAATCTGCCAGGAGCAATTTATGAATGCAGAGCCAAGAGTAATCCCTGAGTGTCACCAGGTGTGACCCAAAAACATCAACAAAAAAAGAAACCTCTAAAAGAATTCTAAACACAATACAAGGAAATATAACTCCACCCCAGCATTAAAATCAGGAAGCTAATGTTGATGTTAATGCTGACTGTTTTTTTTTATCAAATCTTCATACTTGTTTCAACTTTTGCCCCTTGATTCAATAATGTTTCTATAGCTTTTAGTTTTTGTCAGTCTGAACAATTCTTGTCTAAGACTTTTTGAGAATACAAGCCACTCACGCTGTAGCACGCTCTTCAATTCATATTTGTATGTTATAATATAATGACTTAAGTTATTCATGTTGATCAGAATATCAATGAAGTGTAAAAAATATTCTCATTACATTTTATCAGATATGTGTGATTTTTCTTTATCTTTTATGTATATATTAATCTTCATATATATTATATATAATATATTGTATGTAATATAATATATAATATATAAGATAATATATTATCTTTATATATATTAATGATGTTTACAAAAATGACTTGAAATTACCACCTAAATGAAACATACTAGCCAAATTTTTCTACTATAATGTAAAATCTTCTTTAGCCATTAATATTTTGTGGGAGATTATTTGAAATGTAAATATACTACTTTTCTTTAAAGTTTCCATTCTAAACTTTTACTTATTTATTTGTGGATTTATGTCTTTCTATTTTATTCAGTGAATTAAAATTTATAGCTGTTCTGCTTATTTTGATGTTCAATTTGTCTGAGTTTTAGTTCATAGAATTTAAATAGCCTTTAAGACCTTTTGACATGTTTCTTTTGTTCCTTATGCCTTTCTTGCTTTACTTACACAAAAGTTGTTCCATATTTTTACCTTCCTGCCTCAACCCTGGAATCAGTCATCTTTCCAAGGTATTCCAGTTCTTCAGAGAGAAAAACACCATTTAGAATCCAAGAACTGAATATTAACTAGTTTTTTTTTTGCTTTCATAGTATCTCTTTCCTACTCTCAATTAACACTCCTGGACAATACATTGGATTTTCTATTTATTTCTTTTTTTGGGGGGGGGGTCACACCCGGCAGTGTTCAGGGGTTACTCCTGGCTCCATGCTCAGAAATTGCTCCTGGCAGGCACGGGGGACCATATGGGGCACCGGGATTCGAACCGATGACCTTTTGCATGAAAGGCAAACGCCTTACCTCCATGCTATCTCCCAGGCCCCTATCTATTTATTTCTACATAAACACATATTGGAATCCATCAGGTCACACTGATAGTTCCAGTTGTAGTTTCCATATACCATGTAATTCTCCATAGTATAAAAGTTTTCATTAATTTATATATTTTATTTGGCCAAATTCACTACACTCAGTCTTCTACCTCAGTGCTTCTCCTACTCAACACCATGATCTCCTTTCCTAACAAAGCTACTTTGTTATGGCCTACATAATCTTAAAAAAACTCTCTCAGCTTTCTGAATTGTGGGCATGCTTCTTGACTATGGTTCTCTGATATAAGGACTTCTTTTATTTTTCTTTTTTTCTTTTTTTACATTTTTTCTTTATTTAAATATCTTGATTACATATATGATTGTGATTAGGTTTTGGTCATGTAAAGAACACCCCATTCACCAGTGCAACATTCCCACAACCAATTTCCCAAATCTCCCTCCATCCCACCCCACCCCCACCTGCACTCCAGACAGGCTTTCCAGTTCCCACATTCATTCACATGATTATGGTAGTTCTCTGTGTAGTTATTTCTATAACTGCACTCACCACTCTTTCTGGTGAGCTTCATGAAGTGGGCTGAAAGTTCCAGCCCTCCTCTCAATGTCTCTGAGGATTATTGCAAAAAATGACTTTTATTTTTCGTAAAATAATCTCTCCCTCTGATTAATTTCACTCAGCATGATTGATTCCATGTACATCCATGTGCAGGAAAATGTCATGACTTCATCTCTCCTGATGGCTGCATAATATTCCATTGTGTATATGTACCACAGTTTCTTTAGCTATTCGTCTGTTGATGGGCAACTTGGTTTTTTCCAGAACCTGGCTATTGTGAATAGTGCTGCAATAAATATAGGTGTGAGGAAGGGATTTTTGTATTGTATTCTTGTGTTCTTAGGGTATATCCCTAGAAGTGGAATAGCTGGGTCGAATGGGAGCTCAATTTCCAGATTTTGGAGGAATCTCCATATCGCTTTCCATAGAGGTTGAACTAGATGGCATTCCCACCAGCAGTGGATAAGAGTTCCTTTCTCTCCACATCCCCATCAGCACTGATTATTCTCATTCTTTGTGATATGCGCCAACCTCTGTGGTATGAGGTGGTATCTCATCGTTGTTTTGATTTGCATCTCCCTGATGATTAGTGACGAGGAGCATTTTATCATGTCCCTTTTGGCCATTTGTAGTTCTTTTTTTATCAAAGTATCTGTTAATTTTTTGATGGGGTTAGATGTCTTTTTCTTGTAAAGTTCTGTCAGGACCCTGTATATTTTGGATATTAGAACCTTATCTGATGGGTGTTGGGTGAATAGTTTCTCCCACTCAATGGGTGACTCTTGTATCCTGGGCACTATTTCTTTGGAGGTGCAGAAGCTTCTCAGTTTAATGTATTCCCATCTATTGATCTCTGCTTCCACTTGTTTGGAAAGTACAGTTTCCTCCTTATGATGCCTTTAGTCTCAATGTCATGGAGTGTTTTACTGACATGTTGTTCTATATACCTTATGGTATCAGGTCGATATCAAGGTCTTTAATTCATTTGGATTTAACATTCATACATGATGTTAACTGGGGGTCTATGTTCGCTTTTTTGCAAGTGGCTAACCAGTTCTGCCAGCACCACTTGTTGAAGAGGTTTTCCCTGCTCCACTTAGGATTTCTTGCTCCTTAGTAAAAAATTAGGTAATTATATGTCTGGGGGACAATTTCTGAGTACTCAAGCCTATTCCATTGATCTGAGGGTCTGTCTTTATTCCAATACCATGCTGTTTTGATAGCTATTGCTTTGTAGTACAGTTTAAAGTTGGGGAGAGTAATGCCTCTCATTTTCCTTTTCCCTAGTAGTGCTTTAGCTATTCAAGGGTGTTTATTGTTTCAGATGAACTTCATAAGTGTTTGATCCACTTCTTTGAAGAATGTCATGAGTATTTTTAAGGGGATGGCATTAAACCTGTATAATGCTTTGGGGAGTATTGCCATTTTAATGATGTTAATCCTGCCAATCCATGAGCAGGGTATGTGTTTCCATTTCCGTGTGTCCTCTCTTGTTTCATGAAGCAGGGATTTATAGTTTTCTTTGTATAGGTCCTTCACGTCTTTGGTCAAGTTGACTCCAAGATATTTGAGTTTGTGTGACACTATTGTGAATGGGATTGCCTTCTTAATTTCCTTCTCTTCCCTATTATTATTGGTGTATAAAAAGGCCATTGATTTCTGTGTGTTAATTTTGTAGCCTGCCACTTTGCTATATGAGTCTATTGTTTCTAGAAGCTTTTTTGGTAGAGGTTTTTAGGGTTTTCTAAGTAGAGTTATCATGTCGTCTGCAAACAATGAGAGCTTGACTTCCTCCTTTCCTATCTGGATTCCCTTGATATCCTTTTCTTGCCTGATCGCTATAGCAAGAACTTCCAGTACTATGTTGAAGGGGAGTGGTGAGAGCGGACAGCCTTGTCTTGTACCAGAATTTAGGGGGAAAGGCTTTTAGTTTTTCTCCATTGAGGATAATATTTGCCATTAGCTTGTGGTAGATGGCTTCAACTAGATTAAGCAATGTTCCTTCCATTCCCATCTTGCTGAGAGTTTTGATTAAGAATGGGTGTTGGACCTTATCAAATGCTTTCTCTGTGTCTATTGATATGATCATGTGGTTTTTATTTTTCTTCTTGTTGATGTTGTGTATGATGTTGATAGATTTATGGATGTTAAACCATCCTTGCATTTCAGGGATGAAACCTACTTCGTCGTAGTGTATGATCTTCTTGATGACGCATTGGATCCTATTTGCCAGGATTTTGTTGAAGATCTTTGCATCAGCATTCATCAGGATATTGGTCTGTAATTTTCTTTTTTGACAGCATCTCTGTCTGGTTTTGGTATCAAGGTGATGTTGGCTTCATAAAAGCAATTTGGGAGTGTTTCCTTTTTTTCAATTTCATGGAAGAGCCTGGCTAGGATTTGGTAGTAGTTCCTCTTGAAAGATTTGAAAAAATTCATTAGGAAGTCTATCTGGGCCTGGGGTTTTCTTTTGGGGCAGATATTTGATTATAGTTTCAATTTCCTCAGTAGTGATGGATAGTGTTTAGTATGCTACATCCTCCTTACTTAAATGTGGAAGGTTATAAGTGTCCAAGAATTTTTCCATTTCTTCTAAGTTCTCATGTTTAGCAGCATAAAGTTTCTCAAAGTAGTCTCTGATTACCCTTTGGATCTCTGCGATATCTGCCGTGATCTCCCTCTTTTCATTTCTAATATGGGTTATCAGATTTCTCTCTCTCTCTCTTTGTGAGTTTTGCCAATGGTCTATCAATCTTGTTTATTTTTTCAAAGAACCAACTTCTGCTTTCGTTGATCTTTCGGATTGTTTTTTGGTTTTCCACTTCATTGAGTTCTGCTTTCAGTTTTGTTATTTCCTTCTGTCTCCCTATTTTTGGTTCCTTTTGTTGGTCATTTTCTAATTTTTTGAGCTTCGTCATTAAGTCATTCAGGTATGCCCCTTCTTCCTTCCTGATGTGTGCTTGTAAAGCTATAAATTTTCCTCTCAGGATCGCTTCTACTGTGTCCCATAGATTCTGGCAGTTTGTGTCTTCATTATCATTTGTTTCCAGGAAGTTTTGATTTCCTTTTTTATTTCATATCGAACCCACTGGTTGTTCAATAGCAGGGTGTTTAATTTCCAATTGTTAAAGTTTTTTCTGTATGGCTTTGTAGTTCACATCTAATTTCAGAGCCTTGTGGTCAGCAAAGGTAGCCTGCGAGATTTCTATCCTCTTGATTTTATGGAGGTATGTTTTATGTGTCAACATGTAGTCTATCCTGGTAAATGACCCATGTACATTGGAGAATAATGTGTATCCAGGGTGTTTGGGATGGAGTGTCCTATATATATCTACTAGTCCTCTTTCTTCCATTACTCTTTTCAGGGCTAGTATGTTTTCGTTGGGTTTCAGTCTGGTTGACCTGTCAAGTGTTGATAGGGCCGTGTTGAGGTCTCCCACAATTATTGTGTTATTATTGATTTCATCTTTCAGATTTGTCAGTAACTGTAGTAGATAATTTGCTGGTCTCTCATTGGGTGCATATATGTTTAATAGTCTGATTTCTTCCTGTTGCACATATCCCTTGATTAGTACATAGTGTCCATCTTTGTCCCTTACCACTTTTCTGAGTATA